>CABHPQ010170138.1:34510-56086 GCA_902168405.1 Peromyscus aztecus
GTCTTATTAAATAAGAAACACAGAGCCGATTCAGAGAAGAAAGCCAAGAGGTCAGAGCAATAGCTAAGAGCTGAGATTAAAAACCTTACCCTTCCTGCCGCTGCTGTCCTACCTCTCCGCAAGAGACCTCTCTGAAAGAGCGCTACTTCCTGTGTGTTTGTCTTTATAAAGACTTCCTGTTCTGCCTTCTCATTGGTTGTAAACCCAACCACATGACCATCTCGTCACTACCTGTCTGTAGGTCACTCCAGGTCTTCTATGGTTGGTATTGAGATTAAAGGTGTGTGTCTCCAATGCTGGCTGTATCCTTGAACACACAGAGATCTACCTAGTTCTGCCTACCAAGTGCTGGGATTAAAGACATGGACCACCACCGCCTTGGCTTTCGCTATGGCTTGCTAATAGCTCTGACCCCTAGGCAACTTTATTTATTAACATACAAATAAAATCACATTTCAGTACAAATAAAATATCACCATAGTTCTTAATGATGAAGGAAGTTGAGTGGTTTCAGACACTGACAGGATTCCATGAATAATCATCTTCTGATATCATTGCTTCTTAGTAGATATTAATTAGATGGTGGTGGTGGGTGTACATTTGTGTCCATAATCTTAGCACTTAGGACATGGAAGGAGGGAGATGAAAAAAGTTTGAGGCTGGATTGTGTGAGATGGGAGGGTTGGGAGAAGGGGAGAGAGAAGGAAGAGGCTGACTGAGATTTTTGAGGTATAAGTGAAATGCAATGAAGTGAACCAATTTGCGTGTATAATTTGAAAAGTTTTGACGTGGTATACCAGTGAAACACCACATTTAAGCCTCCAGCATACCCATACCCCTCCTAATGCTCCCTCTGCCCCTGTTTCTAGACAACCATTACCGTGCTTTGTCATCTTAGATTAATTGGCAGGTTTCCTGTTTTCCTCTAACCAGTAAAGAGAATAGTTTCTCACAAAATGAAAACGATGTTAGAAAACGGGTTTCATTCAGTATAACTTGAATGTGGATTTTTCTGTTTTGTCATGTGTGAAACCCTTTTCCGTGAAGTGAATGACATGTGATCGATTCAGCAAACAGACACTGCCTGAGTCTCAGCCTTCCCAGCAGTTACAATGAAAGTCATTTAATGGTCTTCATCATACCACGTTTATAGATTGCTAGGATCGGAGTGGTATTAACAGGACAGGGATTTGTTCATTTTCCTTTGTCACTTTGACTAACCAGCCACGGATGTTTGCTTGATAATAAAATGTACAGAATAATTTCTGGCATCATCCCTAACATTTTTATTCATTGTGTAAACTATATGCAGAGAAAAGTCAGATTTCCCCCTTGTTCCCACACTTACATTCATCTTTGGCTAACTGTGTAGACGAGGGTGCACTGCATTGCTTTCTCCTTTTAGCAGGCATACGGATTGTGGGCGAAGGATTTCTGACCTAGCAGGACCAATGACAATTGACCTAAGTTACTACCAGGGAAATGTAATCAAGGGGATAGCTCATAAGCCAGGCATGATGCCTGGTGACAGATCTTAGGGAGGATTGATACTGTGGCTCCTGGAAAAGATGGCCGGACCGTGAAGTAGGAAACAGTTAGTGTAAAAATAAGTGACAGCTTAATTTTAAAGAAAATCCTTACATTTCTTTTATAACAAGGCCCCCAAATGTCAGAACCCTTGGGCATATCAATAAATTGATGCAGACGTTTTCCCCTGACTCCCAGAATACATGTTGGCCAGCCTTGGAAGAGTAGCATCGAGGGACAACAATCGAAAGAGTGTCAGCAACTCTGCTCTCGACCTTTTCTGGTTTGAGCTCTTCTTGCTCTACCAATGACTTTTTTTTTCTTAAAATCTTTTTTTTTTCTTTCTGATACTATACTACTTGGCAACTTCCTCTGGTGTGGTGTTTATTTCTTCACTTTATTTTGAAATTTACAATACTTAGATGACCGCATGTTTTAGATTTGGCTTTTGACCAAAGCATCTGGCTGCAAGTGGGGCTGAAAGTGTCACAAAGGGTGATGTTCAGTGTAGATATATTCTGATTGATTGGCACCTGTACTGCTTCTACATGTGCACTATGGGTACACTCCATGTACCACTCTCTATATGTTAAAAAATATTTTTAATCTTTTTTTTTCATGTGTATGTGAGTATGAGTGACTCATGTGGAGGTTAGGAGACAACTTTGTAGAGTTGGTTCACTTCTTCCAAGCTGATAGGGTTCTGGAGATTGAACACGGGGCTTGGAGGGCAAGCACTATTAACTGCTGAGCCATCTTGTGGGCCCTTGACTAATATTTTCTCATACCATTCCTAGCAGAGTTTTATTTAAGGGAGCAAAGCAATCTTTTTAAGACATCTTTAATTTGTTATAATTAGTGTGATTTATGTTTACCATCTTATATAGTTTTTGTAAGACCTGGCCAGTTTGTTGTTTAATACCTAATAACCATTTAAATTGTGTTTCCCCACCCTTCCTTGAATACACACAGCTTAGTCCCCAGAATTGTTACTACTGTTTTCTATAGCAAAAGTTATTTTTTGCTGATGAAATTATTTTAAGGTTCTTGAATTGTGGAAATTATTCTAAGAGATGTGAGTAGTCTCAAAGAAACCCCAAGGTTCCTTGTAAGAGGCATGTGGAAAGTAAGAGTGATTTGAGGAAGGAGCCATCAAAAAGCAAGAGAGCGATTTCTTAGACTACTGCAGTTTCTGTTACAAAATGCCAGAAGCTAGATATGTCTCCAAAGAAATGTGTTTTCTCACAGTTTGCCAAGACTAGAAATTCAAAGATCAAGGTCCCAGCATGGGTTTTTCTCCTTGCTGGCAAAGGGCTATCTTCTTGCCAAGTACTCGCTTGATACATGGTTCTTGAGTTTGTATGCTCTCTTCAAGAAGTACAGGATCCTCCCTCACCATCTCTCCCTCTCTTCCTCCTATCCCCCTCCCTCTCTCCCTTTTCCTTGTCCCCATTTCCTCCCTCCCTTTATTTCTCACAAGGCCACCTGTCCTTGCAGATAGATAATGGCCTGTGGTGATATATTGTGTACCGTAATAAAGCTTACCTGAGGATCAGAGGACAGAGCCAGCCACTAGATTAGACATAGAGGCCAGACAGTGGTGGCACACACCCATAATCCTATCACTTGGGAGGCAGAGATCCATCTGGATCTCTGTGAGCTCAAGGCCACATTGGAAACAGAGCCAGGCAGTGGTGGCACACACCTTTCATTTCAATACTGGGAAGCACACATGCCTTTAATCCAGGAAGTGATGTCTGGGCAGAGAAAGGTATATAAGGCATGAGAAAACAGGAACTCACTCTCTTTAGGCTGAGGATTTCGTAGATGTAAGAACTAATGGCTGGATGCTCTGCTTCTCTGATCTTTCAGCTTTCACCCTGATATCTGGCTCTGGGTTTTTTATTAAAAGACCATCTAAGATTTGAAGAACAATGACCCCCTTATTATCTCATCCTTAATTGTCCACTGAAGACTTTGTCTATATGGCAACAGCATGTTCAGCTCACATCAAGCAAGAAAACAGCTTTCCTCTGTCTCTGGTAGTGGGAATGTAGCCTTGCCAACATCTTGGTTTTAGAGTTTGTATTGCAAGCCTTTCAGCCCATGCTAATTTGCTACAGTGCACCAAGACTGTTGTTGGCATTCTGGCTCACCCCTTGGTGACCCGCCCTGCATCCTGATGTAAAGCCTCCTTTAAGGAAAAATGTGGGATCCCACAGAGGTTTTCTAGTGAGAGCTGAGCTTGCTTTACCCAGCAGGGCTGCATAAGGGGATGGATTAACTATGTGGGTGGTTACCAGGAGTTTGGAAGGGTCTGCACTTGGCTGTGCTAGAGGGAGGTCTTTTGCTTCAGCCCTTGGCATTCCTTTAAAAAGCCCTTTAGAAAGAGACAGAAGGGGTCTGTGGATTAGGATCCACGCCCTCCCAAGGCTATACTGTGTTTCTATCTCTCTCTCTCCCCTTTATATTTCTATCTAAATCTCTTATCCCTCACTCCTCAAGAGTACCCTAGGGGAAAAGGTGGGTGTGTGTCCCCCACAGGAAAACCCCTCCCTTCTTCCTCTTCCCCTTCCTCCCTTTCTTGCCATGAGGTGTGCACACCTTTGCTTTCCCTCTCTCCCTCCTTTTCTCTCTCTCCTTCTCTCCCTCCCTTCCCCTGCCTGCCTCTCTCTCTCTCTCTCTCTCTCTCTCTCTCTCTCTCTCTCTCTCTCTCTCTCTTTCGTTTTTTGAGACAGGGTTTCTCTGTAGTTTTGATGCCAGTCCTGAAACTCGCTCTGTAGACCAGGCTGGCCTACGAACTCACAGAGATCCACCTGGCTCTGCCTCCCAAAGTGCTGGGATTAAAGGCGTGTGCCACCATCGCCCGGCCGGTCTCTCTTACACTGTGTCTACATGGTATGAGTGACTTTCCACCGTGCTTTGCCCCTGTCCGCCGCCGGCATGGCTTGTCTCCCTCACCCACCAAGGCACCTTGGTCCAACCCTCCAAGGCCTCCTCGCACTGTATCATTACAAATATTCCTTGTCATATGTCTGATGACCTTTAGAATTTTAGACTTGATAGTTTCTGTGAAGAACTGGCTGGGGGTGAGCCCCAGGCTGGAATCTCCTAGGTCCTATGCAGCTGGTGGGAGGAGCTCTCTACGACCCAGACCTTTGTGGTGGAGAGGCCCTTGGAGGCTCACTCAGCTTATGGTTACAGTTTGGTTTTGGTCCTGCAAATAGTCCCTTTCTGCCAGCACTCCAATGTTTTTGTTGTTTTACAAGCATGCTTTACATGTTTAATTCAACATTTTAGCTATTTCAGTTGGGGTGGGGCAGGGGTGGCGTGGGGGGTGGGACCGGGATGGGAGTGGGGTCTTTCCAGATGTGGGGACTGTTTCCTGCTGGAAGTCGAGGCGCTATTCACAATTACTTCTCCAAAGTGTTTTCCCCATTGAAGGCAGGGCACAGGTGTCCCTACTTCAGATCTTCTTTATTGGTCCTTGGGAGCCTGGGAGTTCAAAAGTCAGAACTTTTCAGATACCTTCTTATCTAGGAAGAGAGAGCTTTTAAATACTAATGACTTCCATCATGGGATCCTTAGAGACTGCTTTTCTAAGCATTTCATTATCCGCCATTCATAGTATATTTCCTGGAAGGGAAGAATTTGGCAAGCAAGGCACACTTGAGTATGTGGCTTTTGAAATCAACCATGTTCAGTAGCCTGCACCATGATTATCTGGTGGATGGTTCTTAGAGCTTTCAGTAGTTTTCTTTGTGTGGTTTTTTTGTTTGTTTGTTTTTGTTTTTTATTTTATGCAAAGAGGCCTGGTATGCAGCACCCTCCATCCACCTTTCACCTTCCCATAGATAGATAGGTTCTTAGCTAATTTACTCTGACCTTTGTGTCTAAATCTGCCAGGAAGAAACTTAGAAATGAACAAAGGAAGTGAGGCAGAAAGTGAGAGGAGAGCCACTGAGCCACGGTTTTTCTTGCTTTAGCTGGAAACTCCATTAATGAGGGGAGCTTGGTTCCTTCTTGCACTCAGCTTACCTTGAAGTAAAGCATAGTAGTGCTACAAACTGCAGTCAAACATTTCCCCCAGCATACGACTGGTTTGCAATGGCTTTGTCAAGGAGTCCTTGTGGTTGACTCACAGATAATAATATATTTTTTAAAAATTGCATTTTCTCCAAGAATGTCAAGACAAGCCACTAAAATGCTTGAGAATAGAGAGGATGAAGTCTATTAATACTTGAATAGAGTCAGAATGTTTCCATTTTTATACGTAAGTGGCAAAAGCCAAATGACTGTTTGATATGAGTAGAATGCAGAAAACAATTTTAGTGACTAGCTGGGATTGGGAATATGATATGAATCAATAGGCGGCTTCTTCTTCTTCTTCTTCTTCTTCTTCTTCTTCTTCTTCTTCTTCTTCTTCTTCTTCTTCTTTTTCTTCTTCTTCTTCTTCTCCTCCTCCTCCTCCTCCTCCTCCTCCTCCTCCTCCTCCTCCTCTTTCTTCTTCTTCTAATAATGTTTTCAAATATTCCCACTGGGAAGTTGGGCAATTAGAAGTGATACAGTTGAAATGTGTATGTGCTGATAGAATTTGGGGTGGAAACATAAATTCAAAGATTTTGTTTTATTATGGGTATCAGACCAGTTCTGCAGCTTATTACATTGATGTGGGTTTTTGAAAAAAAAATTGTTGCTGTAGCAACAATGTACACTTTCTAAAAATAATTCATGGTATAATCATTGGCTTCTCAACATGCTCTGTTGTGAATATATGAGATTATTTAAAATCTTTGATTTTTCAAAGGAATTATTTTATAAATTAAATTCGCAAGTAGGACTGTTCTATCTTATCAAAAAATTGTTACACTGCCTTTTATTCTTACCCTATAAAAGATTTATGCTGGATCACCTTTGTCTTTTTAGAGGTTTTTTATTTCTCTACTAAGGAGGCTTATTATTTCTAGTATTTTGTAGTGTTGAGTGCTACAGTGCTCAAACAGATTTTACTCTCTATTTAGAAAGAATGTTTTATTTGTTATGTCCTTCTGAGTTGAGGTAATCAAAGCTGAAGGCAGCAGTCAGGAAAAAGCCTTTGATAATTTCAGTATAATGTTCTCAATAATTTTTATATTCTGTCCTCAATAACAGTTTAAATTTTATTTATCTATCTTTGAACCACTCTTGAGCACAAACAAATTTTCTCTCTCTCTCTCTCTCTCTCTCTCTCTCTCTCTCTCTCTCTCTCTCTCCAGGAGCTTATGCGTCTAATGCTAAACCATAAGCTGAGCAAGAATTAAATCATTCCTTGTAGTGTATGATATTATGTGCTTGGAGTGGTTAGCTTCAGATAATGATGGGAATGCTTTAAAGATGTTGATTCCTATTCTCACCTGATGATGAATAACTATGTCACACCGGCAGTCTGGTGTTCAGGCCGGAACAGCTTCATCCTGGAGACAATCAGGCTAGTCTGAGAGCTCACAGATTGAGCCCCGAGTTCCTGTGTTGTACATCAAAGTGCCATTTCCACTCTCACTGGCTCTTACTCTTTACTTCTTCACACTGAGACCCAGTTGGGCTTGTCTGAATGGAATTCCTAACTTCCCAAACTGAAAAAGGTACAATCTTAAGCTTGTATTTCCCAACCATGTTGATGATCCCTATTCAGTTGCTTTCTACCATTCCTGTCCATCCAGTCTTGACCAATAATTCATTTCATCCTTGTACAAGGTTGACTTGCTGGCTTTTACAAATAAGTGAGAACATGTATTTCTGTTTGTCTTTCTGTACCTGTCTTGTTTCATTGAATCATCTCTATTGCATATATATTAATGGTAATGACAGAATTTCATCTTTGTGGATTACTATTCCATTATATACATATGACATGTTTTCTTTATCCATTGATGGACATCTAGGTTGATTTCATATTTTAGCTATTGTGGATAGAGTTGCAATAAAAACAGGCTGTTATTATTACTTTTGTGATCTAATGATTTCATCATCTTTTGATGTATGCCCAGTAATCGAATCATTTAATCACATAGTAATTTTTTTTTCAGATTTTTGAAGATTCCCCACATGGCTTTTTGTAATGGTTATACTCACAGCAAACAGTGTATATGTTGACCTTTACATATATCCTTACTAACACTGTGATTTTTAAAAAAATTTTCATTGATAGCCATTTTAACTGAGATAAACAATATTTAACCATAGCTTTGGTTTATATTTCTCTGATTAGTAGAATTGAGCATTTTGAAATATATTTGTTAGTAATATATGTTTTCTTTGGGACATGTCTATTTAGTTCTTTAGCCCATTTAAATTTGAATTATGGTGGTTTTTTTTTTGTGTGTGTTCAGCTTTGTAAGGTTCTTGTACAATCTGGACACTAATACCTTGTTAGGTGGGTAATTTACAAATATTTTCAACCATTCTAAATGTCATAATTTTGTTGTTGATTTCCTTGACTATGCCAAAGCTTCTACAACACTTTTCATCAGAATAGGTATTTCATTTCTGATGATATGTTTGCTCCTACATATATTGTAGGTGTTGTGAATGAACTTGCTTTCTAAAATTTTCTTTCATTGAGCTCAATATTAGTGTATAAAAATGGTACTGTGCTTTATATTTTGAGTTTTGTCTGGAAGCTTCATTGAATATAAATTTGTGTAAGGGCTTTTTTGATAGAACACTTAGATGTTCCCACATATAGAATCACACCACCTACAAATATGGGTAATTTAAATTTATCCTTCAAAATTGAGATACTTTTATTTTTTTCCCCCTGGCTACTCTGACTGAGATTTGCAACATTGTATTAGTTTTGCAACATTATATTAAATCAGAGTGGTGAAAATGGACTCATCTTGTGCTCAACTTTATAGGAAACACTTTCAGATTATCCTCAGTCAATCTAATACTTGTTATAGATTTTTTTTTTTTTTTAGGAACAGCATTAAGAGTTTTGAGAGTGTTCATTCTATACCTAATTTGTTAGGAGTGTTTTTTGAAAGTATTTTAATGAAGGATTGTTGAATATCATTGCATACTTTTATGTATCTATTGAAATGAACAGACAGGTTTGTCTTAGACTTTGTTGGATGTCCTGTGTCACATATATTGGCCTGCATATGCTGAGCCATCCTGCCATTCCTGGGATGAATTCCATTGGATTGTACAGTGATATTTTTGATGGGCTATTTAGTTTGCTAGTATTTTATTGAGAATCTTTGTACCTGTGTTCATTCTGATATGGATCTATACTTTTTTGTTATACCTTGTTTGCTTTTGATACGTGGATTCCTATAAAAAGACAGAGTTCTTTCCATTTCAGTTTTTTTTTTCAGTCTTGATGAACTGGAATTGGAATTAGTTTTAAAAATACATAATGCAAGAGTTCATGCACATGTGGTCAATCTCTAATGCAGAACTCATCTACACATCCTGAATGCTTGCTGTGCTTCAATAAGGAAAAGGATATCTAACTTGTGATCACATGGTCAGAGGCTACAAAAAAAAAAGGTCAGCTCTGCAGTAAAATCTCTATAAACATATATAAGATTTTGTAACTAAAATAAAAAATTTGGATCATTTCAGGAGAAATTTAGAAACAGCTAGGGAGAGAAATAGCCTAAGATAGATTTAACATTAACAGAACAGACAAAAAGTTAGTGTTTAGAGAAGTGTGTGCTCAGATCATCTAACCAGTCTTCACTGACTTTTTGATTTGAGTTCCTCAACACTTTATGTATACCATTTCTCTGTTAGATGGATGAATAGTGGGCAAATGATCTCTCCTGTTTTGAAAATTACATCTTTACTGTGCTAATGGTTTCCTTTGAGTGGAAGCTTTTCAATTTGAGGTAGTCATGTTTGCCTTCTTTTACTTCTGTTTTCCGTGTCTTCTTGTTTGGGAAGAGAATGAGGATAGGAGGGACAAAGTTCACTGGAGAGTTAGTGAGAATGTTCTGGAGCTGCTAAAAGATAACACTTATTAGGTTTAGGAAACCAATATACTCCAGGAAGAGTGAATAGCTGGGCATGATTTAGAAAAACTACAGGACAGCCAAAGGGAAGAAATAAGAGAAGACGTTGGTTGAAAACTAGTTAACAACAATATACACAAATACACTACAACCATGTTGTCCAGTAGAGAAAGGGTATATGCCTAAGTGGTGAAGTTGTTTGTCAGAAGCAAGGGCATACTGCAGTTTATTTTTTTAAGACAAGCAAAATAAGAAAGTTTATACAAATTTTAATCATCTTAAACATGTTTCTCAGGGTCAAATATGTAAACAGTCTGGAATTCCAGAATGTAATCTAGACTTACAAATGCAAAATAATAGACAGAACATGGGTTTATGAAAAATGCTCAGTGGAGGGTAAGCAAGATAGCTCAGCAGGAAAGGCACTTATCATGTAAGCCTCAGGACCTGAGTTTGATGACCTGATTCCATGATGGAAGGAAAGAACTGACTTGTAGTCAGAAGGTTTCTCCAGTCCCGCCCAGACCCACGGTCCTACAGCTGCTTATAAAATAATCACTCGGAGGCTTAATATTATTTACAAACTGTATGGTCTATGGCAGCCCTCTTGCTAGCTAGCTCTTATATCTTAAATTAGACCATTTCTATTAATCTATGTATTATCATGTGTTCCATTGCTTTACCTGTGTCCCATTACGTGTTGCTCCTTGGGTGGCAGGCTTGTGTTTCCGCCTTTCTCTTTCCTGTCTCTCTCCTTGGATTTTCTGCCACCTCTAAGCTGCCTTATTATAGGCCAAAGTAGTTTATTTATTAACCAATGGGAAGAACATATATTCACAGCATACAGAAAGACATCCCCCAGCACTTCCCCTTTTCTATCTAATCAAAAAGGAAGGTTTTAGTTTTAATATAGTAAAATTATATATAACAAACAGTTATCAAGCAAGTATTACAGTTACAATATCTAGTCTATTTGTATTTGGCAAAATTAAAGAAAATATTCTATCTATCCTATTATATTTGTGAGTCTAAGGTTTTGTATCTAATTTATCTTTATCATAACTAAGGAAAATTATAACTACCTAGTCTTCAATTCCATCAAAGACCCAGAAGGATATAATATTACCTAGTAAAACAGGAAGTGCAAACAAGCAACTTCCAAAAAATGTGAGTTATGACATAAACAGCTAGCTGCCTGGACAGTCACCTGAGGTTCCTTTGCAACATTGGGCCATCCATTCTTTGGCCTACAGGCTTAGCATATCTGACAGACTCATCTGTGAAGCAGGATTTTCTAAAGAGCTTTCCTACCTTGTCTTGGCAAGGATTGGCAGTCCTTTCTTTTGTGTCCTGCTTGTCGATTTTGGACAGCATACTGTCAGCAGTTGATGCAAGGGCATTTTCTTGCCCAGTGGCTAACTTTTGCCACAATGAAAGTAAACTCCATATAGAGTTTCTTCAATGTCCATCATCTTCTCTGAAGTAGATTGGTGCTGCCAGAAGCAGACATATCTCATTGTCATAAAAAATATGTTATGAAAACATCTTAAATGCCATATTCTGTAGATCTCTGAAGTGTTTGAAGATGACCTATCTATGTAAAATATATTTCTGCTTGACCTTGAAAACATACCTAATATGACTACAAGTTCAATTGTAATGACTAATTACTAACTTACATTTCTTTATATCCTAATTAGTTGGTAATAATAACTTTCAAGGACTAGCCAATTGCATAACATTGTTAAGTGAACTATATAAGTACAATACCTTGAACAAGATTAGAAATATAAGTAGAATATTTTCTAACAAAATCAATCTCAAATTTGTATCAACATACATAATTTATATACAGTATATAAAAATCCAATTCAATGTAAAATATTTAAAACTAGTAGTTGCCTCCTAAAAGTAGATTCAATAATCTACCTTTTTATCTTATCATATCTGTGGGAGCCCACAAAGGTTTCCTAGTGAGATCTGAGCTTGCTTTACATAGCAGGACTTCATTAGGGGATGGTTAGACCATGTGCATGGTCACCAGGTTTTTGGGATGGTCTACACTTACCTGTGCTGGGGGGAGTTCTTTTGCTCTACCCCTTGGTATTCCTTTAAAAGTCCTTTAGTACAGACAGAAGGGGCTGGTGGGTTTTGACCCAGGCCCTCCTGAGGCTATCCTGTGTTTTCTAACTGTCTCTCTCCTCTATATTTCTATCTACATATTTTTTATTTCTCCCTGCTCAAGACTACCCTAGGAGGGGAAAAGGGAGCTTGTCTCCCTCACATATCTATATAAATCAATCTCAAATTAGTATCAATATACATTATTTGTATACAATATACAAAAATCCAATCCAATGTAAAACATTTAAAACTAGTAGTTGCCTTCTAAAAGTAGATTCAATAATCTACCTTTTTATCCTATTGTATCTATGTTTTCTCTTTTTTCTTTTCAGAGTAGATTCAATAATCTATCTTCTACTGACACACACACACACACACACACACACCACCACCACCACCACCACCAACTACTACTACTACTACTAAACAACATTGTCTAATATATAAGTTGTTAAAGTAATATACAGCAAAGAAATCATTGGGAAAAATGATAGCCTATAGTTAAAACTGCTGAATGAATTGAAATAACTAATAAGACTTATACAAAGGTATAAAAGATAGCAAGTAAAATCAAGCTGAGATTAGGATGCTGGAAACACATCCACTTATCAGTGATACCTTAGGTATAAATATTGTGGCTCATTTAAAAGCATTAAATGAGATCAACCCTAAATACTTCTTTTACTTACAAAAGACATCATTGGAACTTGAGATAAAAGAAAAGTTTGAAGTAGAGAGATAGAGAAAGCTGAGAAAGTGGAAAGAAAGTTAATGTGAACTATTAAAACATTTTAAAATATATTTTTTTAAATAAGAAAATGAAAGTAATGTATTCCATACTAATGAAGGACTCAGATCTCGGTGAAGTTATAATGCTAAGTGAATAGACACCTAATAACAGAAATAATAGAAAGCAAAAATGACAGCATAAAGAAAACAAGCCTTTCACTATCATAGTGGGAGACTAATTAATACAAATTGTCTCTTTAATTGTTAAATTAAGCAGATGATATGTCAGACTATAAAAAAATTGGAATGTCACAATTAAGAGCATTGATCCAGTAGACACAAAGAAGACTCTAACAGCAATAGGGGAATTATATGTACTTCTTATGCAAACAGGAAACATTTACATAAATGGACCATTTAGGAGGCCATTGGCCTTTTCCGTCAATGCACTTCAGAGACCAAAGATTATGAACACTACAATCTCTTACCACAATGCACTTAGGACAAGAAGCATCATAAAGATAACTTAAAGCTCCCATGGCAGAATATGATGCTTATTGTCTTTCAGCAGCCATTGCCTCCTTTATCTTTCAGGTCTGGCACTTGCTAAAGTATGAGTAAGAACATGATTATTCTGTTTGCCATGAACTTTAGGAATGGGAGCATGTGGCAAGCTTTGTGATGAAATGTCTTACAGAAGGAATGGCTCTTAATTCATTGTTTTTCACGGACCCCACCCACATGCCAGGATGCAAATATACTATTGGAAAGTTAGCTTTCCTTGCAAAGGAGGGGCAACAACACCCTAGGAGTGAAGGAAGTTCATCTCATTATAGTATGGCTGCCTCATTGCTACTTTCTATTGTTATTACTGTTACAGATCCCCATGTACATGGAAATTAAAAAATATAGACCTGGGTATTGTGGTACATGCTTTTAATTCAAGCACTGTGGAGGCAGAGGTAGGTAGACCTGAATTTGAGGCCAGACTGGTCTACAAAATGAGTTCCAGGCCAGTGAGACCCTGTCTTAAAAAATGAGACAAATAACACACACACACACACACACACACACACACACACACTTTTATCCATTTCGCGAGTTAAAGAAAAGTGTTGAGATTTAGACTATTTACAGAACTGAGGAGTAATAGTAACCATTTTGTTTCTTGTGTGTTTTTGTAGATGCATGCTTTATGGATTGCTGCTAACATATTGCTGAGGTGGGGATGTTTAATCTTAAATGCTTCAGTAGTACATGAAAAAAAGCCTGTGGTTTAATCAACTAGACTTGTGTAGAAAGAAAACCAGAATAAATTGAAGGGGAGAAGTGGGGTAAGTAGGCAGCAAAAGCAAAGAAGGGTCGATAAACACAAAAGGATTCCTTTAAACATACTATTGAAAGCTAAGCAGGCTAAAGGGAACCAAGACAAAGAGGAAGCATTGTGGCGATTGAGGAAGAAAGAAGAGCTTGTTGAGTAACTGTGCCAGAGTTAATGATAATAAACCCATTGAATAACTTTATGTAGAGAATTTGAAAACTTAGGCTGAAATGCAGTCAAATTTGAATTTAGTTTCACAGAGTGGGAGAAGTTTGGGTCAAGGCACAGGATTAGATTCGGGAATCACAAGACTCCACACACACATGACTGAGAGATGCAGCCACCTTTCCGAGACCATGTCCCTCTCAATGAGCCTTCCTAGGTCATGAACCATTTTGATTTATCCTATTGATCGTGATGTTCATGCTGACCACTGATAATTTGATTGAGGTGTTAATACCTACGAAGCCTGAGGCTAATTATAAATTGTTGATTGGTTACTCTTTCATAAAAATTGTTTCACGGGAGAGGCAACATGAAATTATGTAATCATTCCTTCTCTCTCTGAGCCTTGGAGGTGTTTGTTAATATAGTGCTGGAGTCTACTACTTTATCCAGTAGTTTAAGTTATTATAGTAATTTCTTTGTCCCAGTTGACTGTTATCTGGTTAGTCAGCAGGGTCTGAACTAAGGGGATGAAGAGGTGCCTGGGGAAACTTGTAGGAGGCTCCTACTCCCAGGGTTATAGAGCAGAGTGCTCCTTCAACTCCAACAGCGAATCCCAAAATTGTGCTCTGTTTGCGATCTCCCTTGGCTCTCTTGCTTTGTGCATTAAATTCAGTGGCCCTTCAACTTGTCAACCTCCTTCTTAAAGAATGAAAAATGTGGACATTATTTTTGAATACATTACTTGATTAAACCCTGTATCAGTTTCCCATTTGTTCTACATTTGTATACGTACATCATTCCATTTGGACTCAAGTATCTGTGCTTGGTGGCCCCATATGCATAGACCTCCCTTCAATTTGAGCTCCCACGCCTCATGCTGAGCATCTGCTGCATTCATTCATTCTTAAACTGAAGAAGTTCCCAACACCAAACATCCTTTTGCATGAGTTCTCTCTTGTTTCTGCTCATGTGCTGGCCTGCTGCAATTAGATTATCTCTATTGTTCTCTTGGCTGGGGTTCTGATACCTTTCTGGAGCCATTGCCACTTGTGAATTATCTCCTAAACTAGAAGGGCTTTTTGTAACATGCTGGACTAGATGCATTCATTCTTCTATTCAACTCCATGGATGTCCTCTTTAGCTTGATTGGGACCAGTAGTAGTTAATCTTGATTTCCAACTCAACTGAACAAAGAAGTATCTGGGATATTACTAAAACATCCCTTTGTTTATGTCTATGAGCAGTTTTCAGAGAGGATTAATTGGAGGAAGAGAGAGACCTACCTGAATGCTGGTAAATGATCCATTAGCCTTGATAGTTCTGATATTTACTCTCTCCTTACTAACCATCATGATATGGACTACCCTACTGTAATCATTGCCTCCATACAAACTTATACTTAAACTTTTGAAATGCTGGTCAAAATAAATCATTCCTTATGTCAGGCATCCAGTCACAGTGTCAAGAACACTATTATAACCTGGGCTCTCAAATTGGGGTACCTCTTCATACCACTTGGCCCCATTTGGTCAGCCCTCCCTGCTAGATAACATTACTAATTAACTAATTACTCACTAATTAATTACTCACATTACCTCTTACGCAAAGTCTGATGCTTCTAACCGGATCTCTGCTCTATAAATGTCTTTCTCTGCTGTCCAGATTCAACCAGCCTCCTTTTTACCAATGTGGGTACTTCTTGTCTCAGGGCCTTGAGTATTGAGTTATTCAAAGGATGGAGAAAGGAAGGAATGAAAAATGGAAGAGGGGTGAACCTTACTTCTCTCTTCCACCATCTGAATAAACTGTTAGCAAACTCTGAAGAAAACAGAAAAACACAGGCAATCCATCATACTCATAGATGCAAAAATCCTAAATGAAATATCAGAACTCAAACCCAAATGACATTTTAATAGGACACATAAATATATTATGACCAAGTTGGATTTATTCTGGAAATTCAGTATTAATATGATATTAGAACTGGAATCAGTGTAATGCGTCCTATTCAAATGATAAATGATGAAAATCTTATAATCTTAATAGTATTTGAAATGAACTCAATGTGTTTTCTTAATAAAGTTCAGAAAACCAAGAGTAGATGCCAAGGTACTTTGGAGTACAATGTTGAACCTGTTCCTTCTGGAAGCAAAAATTAGACCAACATGCTGGAAAGTGTACTTTATACATTTTCATATGGGAGATGTTAGCCAGTGTCATAAAAGTCATGGCCTAGGACATACATTCTGAGCTTTTGATATTTAAAATATGTCTTAAAATGTTGTTTCACTAAAAAATAATGTAAGTAGTTGGGTATAGTGATACATACCTTTAATCTCAGAACTAAGGAGACAAGGGCAGGTGAATCTCTGAGTTTGAGACCAGTCTGGTTTACAAAGCAAGTTCCAGGATAGTTGGGGCCACATAGTGATACCATGTCACAAAAAACCCACCCACATAATAATAATAATAATAATGATAATAATAATAATAATAATAAATAATGATATAAGCAGGCAGGTAGTGAAATTGAAGATAGACAGAAATTCTTTGTCCCTACTTTGATCTAATGCTCCCTTAGTCTGGGCTGGCCTTAGGTGATATTCCTGACCAAAATATGGTACAAGTGATGGAACAGGTTTCCCCAGGGAAGACCATAGGGCATCCTAAGAACTTGGTCCAGCCGGGCGTTGGTGGTGTACGCCTTTAATCCAAGCAACTGGGAGGCAGAAGCAGGCAGATCTCTGAGTCCAAGGCAGGCCTAGTCTTTGGAGTGAGTTCCAGAATAGTCAAAGGTACACAGAAAAACCCTGTCTCAAAAAAAAAAAAAAAGCCAAACAACCAAACAAAAAAACCCCAAAAACATTGGCCCAGGCTCCTGGAACACTGATTCTGAAAATCATGAGCTACAAGATAAAAAGTCTCTCTTATAAAAGATTTTCCATACTGAAGAAGCCCAAAATTAAAACTTATCTGGTGTACAACTTGCATGTCCTGGTGCTAGCCACAGATGTGAATAAGGCCATATCAGACCTGTGTGAGATGTTACCTCTCTAAGCTGAGTCCTACTTTGTAAATTGTGTTGTAAGACAATCATTGATCTGAGCTCTGCCTAAATTGTTGACCCATAGAACAAACCTAGTTAAAAGGTAGTTGTTTCAAACCACTAATTGTAAAGTTTGTTTTTTTGCTAGAGCTAACCAGTATATAAGTGTAACAAATATCAAGTATAGAAGCTAGAGATTTAGGGAAATACATATTTTTTCTTTTACATTTTTATCATTTTTTAATTTATTGCTTTTAAACTTTACTACTTCACTCCTTTTCTTACTGTCTCTGTAGATTTCTATGTTTTTTTAAAAAAATCTTGCTTACTCAGCTGGGCTGGATTATTTTTCATGTTATTGTGGTAGATTGTAATAATTATTCCAGAAATATAAATATATTTGTATTTAAATTCATTCCTCTCCAAGGCTTCAACCTAGAGTTTAATAATATTTCTTATTTAAAGTTGTATTCACAAGCTTTACAAACTAATTTAAATTATTTCTAACCTGAGAAATTAATTATCTGTAGGATATACTACAGATGGATTTGTTGAGATAAATGTGTTTTTGATTACGTGTGTAGAATCTTCAGTGTGTTGACCTCACTGTCAAATGATTTAACTGAGTATATTATTAACAAATTTCCTTTAAAATATTAAGTACTCAAGCAAAAATAATGCATGACAAGTTTTGGAGTTTAGGAAAAAGAACAATGTTTATTTTAACTTCTTCTAAAATTATGATAATTTTTGAGACAAGGCTTGCTATTTATTCATGGCTCACCTGGGATTTTACAGACCAGGATGGCCTTGATCTTGAAGCAATGTTTTTGTATTTATGAACCAAGTGTTGATATTACAGTGTGTACCATCATGCCTGGTTTACTTAAATTTCTTTAACAACTTTAGAATAGTTGAAACATAAAAATGACTTTCTGGGACCATTATGAGATTCATGATTACATCATGGAAATACTCCAAAATTTTTCCTGGAGCATAGTTGGTTATAATAATTGGTCAGCTAAATCCTTGATGTGATCTGTGCAATCTGGCATAGAGTAGCCCACATCTGAAAGCCCAGGCTGTTGCGCTGTAGTGCCTTCTGCGATGTGTTTTGGGGTCCCAGAAGGGGAAAGGATTTTCCTCATTTTATTATGTGTCACATGAGGCTGTTAGTTTAGCCCCGGATCCTTACTATTAGTATGATGAAACACCATGATCACAAACAACTTTGAGACGAGAGGGGTTTTTGGCTTATACATCATGCATGAGTCACAGTACATTAAGGGAAGCCAAGGCTGGAGCTCAAACATGGCAGGGACCTGGAGGCAGGAGTCGATGTAGAGGCCATGGAAGAGTGCTACCTAACGGCTTGTTCCTCATGCTTTGCTCAGCCTGCTTTCATGTAGAGTCAAGGACCACCAGCCCACAAGGAGTTGGGCCCTCCCACAAAAGCTCTACAGGCTTTACTGCAGCCTTATGAAGGCATTTTCTCAATTGAGGTTTCTTCCTCTCAGAGGACTCTAGCTAGTGGAGAGTAGACATAAAACTTGCCAGCATAGTATATATCGGAAGAACCAGCCAATGTTCTTAATGGCTGAGTCATGTCTCGACCCTGCCTTTTTTATTAATTTTTTTTGGGGGGGTACAATTTTGCTGGATAGCCCTTATTAGTTTGATTGTAAACATCTGATCTTGCTCTTCAGCCCCCTAAGTGCTAAAAGTGCAGACATAATCTAATTCATCTTGATGGATATCTTACTCTTAATTTTCCTCTAAAGGTGTTAGGTAAGTTTGTCTTAAATTCCACCAAATGTGGATAATACGATTTCATTTTTTAATTAATGCAACTATTTCCGTCAAAGTATTTGAAAATATAAAACTTATTTCAAAAGTCTCCCTAACAGACTTTTTGCTCCATAGAGTAAATACATTTTACAAATTTATAAGTCACTTTCCATAGTTTCATAAATCAAAAATTAAAAATTAGAAGTAGAATGTCCATCAAAAGATCCCCCAGTATATAACCTGATATAAAATTTTTAAACTCTCTTAATTATGCTTTCCATTCTCTTTGAGCTTTCATTTAATTTTTACAGCCTTTCCTTGATTACATAAGGACAGTTTAATTTCTTAACTGTGTGTAAAACTATTTTTTCCATACTTGCAAATTAACTAAAAGCTTCAAAAGCTTAAATTTCCTGATGCCCCACTTCTCAGATACTTTGATTAAAGATTTCCAACTGATTTTAAAGAAAATGTTACCAATGTTTAGGTCAGTAACGTAGAAAAAATTTCAAATACATAATTTGATGGACAAATTAGTTCCCCCATGGTTCAATTACTATTAATTGGGTTTATTATATTCAGCAGGAAAAGAAAGCCTGTCCTGTCCTGCTGGGGTATATTTTTGTATCAGCTTCATTAAGAACATTTTGTAGTTTAGATACTCTACCTCAGGAATTAGCACGCTGATTCTGCAGAGCCAAAAAAATAAATATTTTAGACTTTGTGGTCTATACATTCCCTGTGGGAACTAATCATCTTTTCTGCTGCGCTGTGGCAGTGCCCATCAGGCAATAGTAAGTAACCAAATCCCTTTGATGGCTATGTTTCTTGGGGTGACCATCCGAAAGACTACCCCCTGGTTGGGGCTTAAGCCAACAGAAGTTTCCTGTCTCAGTGAAGCTGGGCATCTTAAGTGGAAGTGCCAGCAGAGGTCGTTGCTTTTGTGATGGTGGAAAGAGAGTCGGGCTCAGTCTGTATCCTACACAGTGATGACTGCTGACAGCCTTGGGCATCTTTTGCCTTGTGAAGCACAATTCCCAGTTCTGCCTCTGGTGTCACATGGTGTTCACCTTGTAGGTCTGTCACTGCATCTGTGACTTGGTACCCAAATTCCATCTTAAAATGTTGCCGTCTAATGAGGTTGGGACCGTCCTCATCCAGGATGGCTTCATCTAAACTCATTACATATATTGTGTTTGGGATTAGGGTTTGAGCATATCTTCTTGATTGGTTCAGTTCTATCGACTGCACTGTGTTCCAATAAAATGTTTGTAAAATCCAGTGAAAGGACAGTTTGGGGGTTGTGAGCTGCTGATGGTTGATCTTTCCTTTAAATGAACTTAAAATTAAATTGTACATTGTCAGAACTGCCTTTCCTCTTGGTAGCATGTTACAGTTGATTTGAATGTTATTACTTATTATATTGACAGTATAAACAATCTGATGGTCTGTTTATTCATAAGTTACTTAATTTAGCGAGAGCAGTAATCACCAAAATTTGTATTCACATTTTTTTGTAATAAATACTTCTACACATATATCTTTTAACTGAATTATATTAGTGTTAATAGTTTAAAATGTTACATCTTTCTATAGAATGAATCTCCAAAACCTTTTCATTTCATGAATTAGATTAAGAAATTGAATCATGATGAAAATTAAGTGAATTTTAAGTCATGTATTGACAATTGTATAAAATTGGCACTACTGAATGTATGAAAAATTAGACTTCTGCTAGATAAACTGAGTATTAAGAACCATTTTTTTTGTTATGTACAAGAGAAATGGTAGATGCAGATGATCACATTTGGAGGAGGAGAGACGACTCAGCAGTTCAGAACACATACTGTTCTTGAAGAGGACCCGAGTTCAGTTCCCAACATTGGCATAGCAGCTCAAAACTGCCTGTTTCTCCAATTCTGGTGGATCTGGAGTACCCTTCTCAATTCCATGGGTACTACATTCATGTAAACACACACACACACACACACACACACACACACACACACACACACACGCACGAGTTAAAAAACTAATTTTTAAAAATATTACCTGGGTGGTGGTGGCCGTTTCCTTAATCCCAGCACTTGGGAGGCAGAGGCAGGCAGATCTCTGTGAGTTTGAGGCCAGCCTGGCGTACAGAGTGAGTTCAGGGACAGCCAGGGGTACAGAGAGAAACCCTGTCATGAAAAACAAAACAAAACAAAACAAAAACAACAACAAAAAAGGAAAATTATCAAAGTTAATGTACAACAGCATTTAGTCTAAATGAAAGAAGATGTGCTTCATAGAACGTTATGTAAATTCATTCTCTGTACCCAAAGGTGTTGATTGAAGCACGGCCTTATTAAAATAGTGACTAGCTTGAGTATTGGTTCTGGTTCTTCATCAGCCTTGTAACTCCAGATTCTCCTGTGGTTGTTGCTAGTGTGGTTCTTTGGTAGAGGATAAATGCTAATATTTTTCTAAAAGTAAACCTTAGTCTTTAGCTTTCCGTGAAATGCACAGTTAATACTATTTTCTTTTTCATTAATTTTATGTGCTAGTATTTTTTATTTTTTATTTCCATTACTGATGTTGGAAATATTTGTTTAAAAAAAGTACCAACTCCCAACATGTAGGTTTACAGCACACAATACATGATGAAACAACACTATCAAGAGCCTTTAGACTATTTTGTACACACTGTAGTGGGTTCGCTTAACCTCTCATTTCTCATTGACTTTTAATGTATTTATGGCTACTAGTAGCTCTGGTGACTTCATTAATTATTAGCTCCAATTTTATGACATGAAGCACACACCACATGTGTGAGGTAGGAGGTAGCTGGTGTGTGTGTGTGTGTGTGTGTGTGTGTGTGTGTGTGTGTGTGTGTG
>CABHPQ010170138.1:56096-89211 GCA_902168405.1 Peromyscus aztecus
TGTGTGTGTGTGTGTGTGTGTGTGTGTGTGTGTGTGTGTGTGTGTGTTGGGGGCCAGCATTTGATACAACAGAGTCAAATGTTCAATATGACAGGTAGAAGCCATTAGCATTTGCTATTTCTATTTAGTTATGTTTGCTTTCAATAAAAAGGTGGTGTACAAGCTTATATAACTCTAGCCCTAAGAGATCTAATGTCCTATTCTCACCTCTATGGGCATTGCTCCCATGTGCACAAACCCATAAACACATACACACACAATTAAAAAATATTTGAAAAAATTTAAGGAAAATAGATGTATAAAGTCCTACAAGTGATCCTGGAACAGGAAGAATTAACATTTGAAAGAAGCTCAGAAAAAAGAATGGGTTGCCTCTTTATCTTTCAGCTTTTGTTAGATATCCTGTTTCAAGTTTGACTATGTAAAGAAGAGAAGTTCATCAAGAGTGAATCCTGAAACGCTTAGTGAATGGATAATGTGAAAGTAAGGATATTGTCCATTGCAGGTGCTCTCTCACACTGTCTGATGTGTTGTAGAAGAGAAAAAATACAAAATAGAATCCTGTTATGCCTTTGTGACTTAGTAAAATCCTGAGAAAATAGTAAACACTTGCATGAAGACAGAAAATATAGCTTCCATGGGTGCCAGGGCCTTCACAGCCTATTATAATGTCTTAGAGTGGATGGGTAAGATGTTGAGCCTATCAGTCATTTAGTTTTTTGAAATTGTGCTGTGGGCTTCACATCTGCATTTAATTATCTCCTTCATGTTATTTAATTTTCTCTAAATTAACTTGCTTAAGTAAATTTCCCTAATTTGTTTCTCCCTTAATATATTTAGCTTGATGTGGATTTAAGAAAAGTTGTGTTCTAGAGACTATACTTAACTGAATCTCTAGAGAAATATAACAGATATGTGGCTGGGGAGTTGTAGTTTTCAAACTCTTTTAATGTTGTAAAGCATCACTTAACATGTTTGTTAAAACTTTAAATTTCTGGCCCTCACTGGTAGCAGAAATTAAAAATTCAATGGCATCTTGAGCATTTTAAAGGGTGTTGACTTGACCACACCTCCTTTTTTACTTAAAAATGCTTTTTCTTACATGTGACAAATATGTGTTGAGTTTCTATTTCATATTATGCAATGTCCAGGTAAATAGATTAAGGTAGCTCAACTCAATGAGGCAAGGGTTCCAGAATAATAGTAAGTTAAGTGTTTAATATGTGGCCAAGAAGAAACACAGACATTAAAAACAGAACTATAAGAAAACTTTCCCTAACTTGAATGATCTAGTAATGTGGGAGAGGAGTATGTGTATTCAGAGAAGCAGGTCTCAACTGTGGTTCTTGATTCCTTTGGGAGTCGAATGACTCTTTCACAGGGGTCACATATCAGAAAGCCTGTATATCAGATATTTATATTATAATTCATAACAGTAGAAAATTACAGTATGAAGTAGCAACAAAAATAGTTTTTTAACATTTTTATTTATTTTCTTTATTTAAATTTTTTTTCATTTTACATACCAACCACTGTTCCTCCTCCCTCCCCTTTTTCCACTCTCCCTCATCCCACCCCCATTCACTCCTCATGGGGGCTAAGGCCTCCCTTGGGTAGTCAACACAGGCTGGCATACCAAGATGTGGCAGGACTAAGTCCCTACCCCCGTATCAAGGCTTAGTAATGCAACCCACCATAGGGATTGGGCTCTAAAAAGCCAGTTCATATACCCAGGATAGGTCCTGGTCTCATTGCCAGGGGCCCCACAAACAGATCAAGCCACACAACTGTCACCCACATTCCGAGGGCCTAGTTTGGTCCCGTGCAGGTTCCCCAGCTGTCAGCCCAGAGTCCGTGAGCTCCCACTAGTTCCAGCCAGCTGCTTCTGTGGTTTTTTCCATCATGGTCTTGACCCACCTTTCTCCTATAGTCCCTCCTCCTTCTCTTCAACTGAACTCCAGGAGCTCGGCCAAGTGCTTGGCTGTGGATCTCTTCATCTGCTTCCATCAGTCATTGGATGTTGGTTCTATGATGACAGTTAGGGTAGTCACCAACCAGAGTACTATTGGGGTTCACTAAAATATGAGGAATTGTATTAAAGGGTTGCAGCGTTAGGAAGGTTGAAAAAAACCTGATTCAAAGCTTGTATTTTACATTTTTTTAATGTCGTACATTTAACTTTTAAAATATAATTCAGTTGAAATATATTCAGAAATGAAAAAAAGTAGAATAATTGGTTTTCATTTGCAGGCTGTGTGTTCTATTCTTTGTCAGAGGTTAGTGGCCACAGTCTCTGTTGACCTCTGACCTTTTTATGTTTAGAGATTCACAGGGGAAGGTGCTGGATACCCAGAACCAGAAATATGATTTATGATCTTCCACATGGTTTAAAGTGCCTAGAAAATGGATGCATCTCTGGATTTCGTTTTGTAAGGATTTATTTGTGACTTCACCTTGGAGGTGCTGTTCTGCATTGGCCTGCTCCTGGAGACCAACACCAGCATGCCTGCTGTACTTGTGTGAGTGAAGTAGTAAATCTGGGGGGATTATGAAGTTGGAACAAGGAACTGGGCCATGGATAGAAGACCCAGAATAGAGCCTGAAAGGTATCTGTAGTGTCAATGATCTAAATGAGACCAACTATAGCATTAGAAAGCGAACAATACTGCCAACTGAAGACAGTGTTGAGGTAGAAAAATATTTGATGTGAGATCAAACCATGTTTTGAGTTTGACTTTTGAGGAAATGAATCCTGAGGAACTTAATATCTAGCATAAGGAGCTTTCCCCTAGTCAGCTGGTTGACATGCAGACTGAAGAGTATCTTGAGATTCTTATTAATGGGGAAATCCCACAGTGTGATGTCAAATATCATTGTTCAGCAAAGAGCTTATGCAAGTGAGAAACCCTTTCGTTTATGTGTGTGTGTAAAAACCTCTTATATAGGTCAACCTCTTTGTATATCATAGAGCTATAGATTAGAAATGTGCTGATGAAGATTTAATTGTTTATAAAATATAAGTAAATCATTAAGTATCAGATATTCTAGTCATATACTCTATACATGTATATATGTGCATAATTTTGTATAACTGGTAGTGTTACAGGTGTATTTACACCAGCATCAAAATAGATACCTTAGTTAGCCATTGCACATCACTTTTCAGGAGGATTTTTTCAACTCCGTTATAATTATATGATATTATCTTGATATATATGATCAAACATAGACCAAAATGTTGCCATGTAGCATATGACTGTGCCTCTCAAAGTCCTCATCTGCAAATGGGATTCAAACATGGTGATTTTGAGGAGATGCAATCTATTGGGACATACTGATTGGAGTTGAATTGACATGAAGAGTAAATGGACATTGTTTTTCTAGTCTAAGCACTGATACAAGGTGTCTCTAATTAGCCTCATATTGGCCAGTATAGACTTGGTAAGAGAAGCACAGTTTCCTGTGCACATATCTCCTGAATTGTAGCTGGAGTTTTTTTTGTGTGTGTGTGTGTGTGTGCCGCACAGCCTTGTGGTCCCGCAGCCACTCAGACCCAAATAAACACACAGAGGCTTATATTAATTATGAACTGTGTGGCCTACTGACTCAGGCTTCTTGCTAGCTAGATCTTACATCTTAAATTAACCCATTTCTATAAATCTATACTGCCCCAGCCAGCAGGGCTTCAACGGGAACTCAACCACCCTAAGGACAGAATGATAGGGGCAGGAGACACAAAGAAATACACCAAGACAAGATTTCTGATCAAGGTGCAACTTTATTTTTCTCCAGGAGGGTTTATATAGTTCCTGCAGGGTGGGGGGAGCAAGAAGCTGTTATCTGCAAAGTGGTGGCAAGCTAACAGGATGTTTGTGTAGGATGTTTATGCAGGATGTTGACAGGGTGAAAAGGTCAAGGGCTCTGACTCAATGTCCTGTCACTAGGCAACCTGACCTTAAGATGTTCTAGTTCCCTGTCTTATCGGGGGTCTGTATTTTTTCCATTAACTAGAGGTTCTGTCCTTGTCCCTGACACTATACTTTGCCACGTGGCTCATGGCTTACTGGTATCTTTATATCTTGCTTCTCATGGTAGCAGCTGGCAGTGTCTCCTCTGTTTTGTCTTTTTCATTTTTATTTTCTAGTTAGAATGTCCCACCTAACCCTATTCTGCCTCACCATTGGCCAAACAGCTTTATTTATCAACCAATCAGAGCAACACATTTTCACACCATATAAAAAGGCATTCCCCTATCACTGTATTGTTAGTGGCATGGAATATTCCTTTCCTCTGAGTTATCTCTAGTTATGAGTACACTTCATGTAATAGGACAGTTTGACCAAAGATTCTCCATTGACTGAGGAAGGACATCTGCTATAGAAAGGGAAGAAAAGCTCAAAAATCCCAAATCTAGATACCAGGCAGGGAAGGACTTACCACATAGGGATTGAGGTAGGCTGACTGCAGTCTTCAAAAACCTGAGACTAAGAAACTATTTTTCAGTTTGGGGCATAGAGAATAGAGTCCAGTTGAGGGTCTCTAACATTCTGATCATTCTCTGGATAGGGTCTTGTCATCTCTGTAGCCTTTTTAAAGGAAGTTTAGAGAGGTTTGCAAACTTCTAGAGTGTAGATGAATTTCTAAAATGGTCTTATTAAATAAAAAACACAGAGCCAAATATAGGGGTGAAAACTTTAGATCAGGGAAATAGGGAAAGCCACCAGCCAACCTTACCTCGCCAACTTTGTGGCTTCCAAATGTGTAATTTCCCGCCTACCCAGCCTTTATATCCCTTGCTTTTCTGCTCTCTCATCGACTCTCTTAGCCCAGCTACCTCACTTCCTCTTCCTCAGCAGCTCTGTCACTTTCTGTCTGTCTGTACAGACCTCCAGGTCTCTATGGTAGGTACTGGAATTAAGGGCGTGTGACACCATGCTTGGCTCTGTTCCCTAGTATGACCTTGAACACACAGAGATCCTGCTTGCTAAGTGATAGGATTAAGGGCATGTGCTACCACTGCCTGACTTCTTTGTTTACTTATAATGGCTTTCTTTTTCCTCTGATTCTCCAGGCAAGCTTTATTTATCAAAGCATAAATAAAATATCACCATATTTCAGCACAAATAAAATATCACCACACTAGAGTTCTTCACAAGTACTTGTGCTACCATCAAGGGAGATTTTGGGGAGATACACATTCAACTTGCGTGTTGCCAAGTTTGAATTGGAGGTAGTTCAAAGATCGTGTCTGGCTGCTACTGGAATGGGAGGAGCAAAAATTACTGGATCTATCTGGAAAGATCTGTACAGGAGAAAGGTGGAAGGAGAACTCTAGCAGAGACAGGTAAATCATAAAAACCAAAACCTCCAAGCACCTTGCAAAGAAACTAGATAGAACTTTGGGGAAAGCTTTGTAGTCGTGGGAGAACAAAGCATTGACTGAAATGAAATAAAGGGGTCAGTGTAGAAACAGCTGAGTCATCAGTCATCTGAGAATGTGAACTGAGATCTGTTTGTTTGTTACAGATGTTAAACTTCTCGATGATAGAAACTTTCTCATCCTTTGTGTCTGTAACTCATGGCACATGTCTATAGATTTTTCTATAGAATTTAAATCTGTCCATAGACTTTCCACTTAGTGCTTTCTAGGTCCTGGAGCAATTAGAATTATCTTTGACCTTCAACTCTGACTCTATGGCATGCATGGGTGCAAAGCACTCACAGCTGTATGTACCAAGTGTGACAGTGGTGGTGTGCTCCAGGAACGTAAGAGCAGAACAAAGGCAGTGGGAGTTTACAATCTATATGGCACAGAAGTCTGAGTGCTTCAGAGAAAATAACCTTGAACTTAAGAATGAGTAGGGCTTTGTGAAATGGCCTAGCAGACAGAAATACTTTTCCTGAATGGGAGACATTACTACGAGAAGAGTCGTGACTTTCTTTCCTCAAAGAGAATGGAAGCAAAGCTGTCTTAAGCATAATGACCTTGTCTGCTATTTGATATAAAACTGAAGGATGATGTGAGACCTACAGGAGATGGTGCTATCCAAACTCATGGGAAATGACACAAGAATGAACTCATGCTGGCATTATTTAAGCCAAGTGTTTAAGTCAAGATCTGCCACCTAGTTTGTCCTCTAGGTATTTAGCATTTTCTTTCCTTTTTATTGTAGTTTTCTTCAAGTTTCCTTTGGAATCCTGAGTTCTCTGATACTGCATTGGAATTGGCTTGCTATGCAGCGCTTCAAGTTGATAGGAGATGATGAGTTTGGTAATACAGCTTATTGGTAGAACTCTTGCCTTGAGGCTCTATATTTAATAACTAGCACTGTAATTAAACAAACAGAACCAAAACCAAATTCCATATTAGTGGATGATTTGTAGCATTTACCTCCTTAGGAGTTTTACGGTGTATTCTGGGAAACTACAAAGTGCATAGAATTAATTGTGATTGCCCATTTTAATAACCAAACTATAAATGGCCGGGAGGCTACTAACTGGCAAAGTCAGTATTAGGACTTTACAAACTAGATGCTATTTAATTAAAGGACACTACTTAATACCATGTAAAGAAATATACTTTTTAGTACATTATCTTTTGCGGGAAGTGCTAGGTATTGAGCTTAGGGCCTTGTACATGCTAGGCAGGTGCTGTACATCTGAGGTATATCCTCAGCTCTGGGTGCATCATTTTAAAAGGGAAATTTAGTCTACACTGTAAAATGAAATAAAAACAATACTTTCTTTAATTTGTCATTTTTTATTTGTACTTCTAGCAGAGTTTAAAAAACGACTATACTCATTGCATCACAAAAACTGTTGTCTGCTCAAATTTGTCTGAGCTTATTAAATAAAAAATAATAATAAGCAAAAAAGGTTTGAAGACCAGAAAGTTACCACACAATCAATAATCCACAACTGAAATTAAAGGAAGTTTAACTTTCTCCTTTTGATTATATTTTACCCCTTAGAATCTTATAACCAGAGCTAAAGATTAGTACTTAGAAAATAAAGATCTTCAAAATCCTGGCCTTCAGTGAACAAGGGAAAAATGAATAAACTCCCCATAAGAACTTAAGAAAATGTAGAATAACTTACATAATCTAAAGTTTGGCAGCAATTTCATTTAGATAATTTCGAGAGAAAAATGTCAAGTAGCTATAGATACACTAGAAAAATTGTATCACAAGAAAAGCTGCTTCTAAAGCTTTACCATTGAATATTCCTACACTCGTTAGAAACCTTGCACACACACTGGATGCCTCTTTGAAAAGCATAAGCCAGTGGACATAAACTCCACATTTATTCGTTACTGGGCTCTATAAGTTCTTGTGTTGTAGCTTCATTACTGCTGGCATATGTTAATTTATGTTTGAAAAAATTAGGAGTATTGACAAGGTAGACTTTTCTTATCCACTTATGAAATCCTCTCAATCCTTTACGTATTCAACCAACAAACTCGATGCAAGGATTTATTCTAACTTCTCCCCAGTAGCAGTGATCAAGTTTCAGAGGCTAATAGGGAGTGTCATAGTCCTAGATCAGTCTTTTAATGTGTGCATGCTGCTAGGAGTGTAACTCCATGACTGCAAGCCTCTCTTAACCTGTAAAATGGGGAGAATTTTTTACTTTCCAGGAATACTTACTTTGCAGACAAAAACCTAGAGTTTAAGTCTCACTGAGTCACTTTGTTTCTTCACGTCAATAGCTACACTTTCCCATTAATCAAACTTTAATAACACCTGTCTTACTTACCTCAGTAAGACCAAAGGCACAACATATATTAAGGCATTTTCCAAATCCTAGAACATAGTGAGGGGTTTGATTAAATCAGGACCATGGACTCAATCTCAGTTACTAGAGAAACTGGGGCTGAGAAATGCGTTCAGATTTTGTTGTGTGAGTAGTAGATTCATTAATGAATAAAATCTACTGGGTAGGAGCTACTTGCCAGTACTAAATAGGAATGTATAGTTTTTGACACTTTGTAAAATATTCAGTGCAAAGTAACTCCTATATAGCTATTATGCTATGTAAATGTAAAATAACATTAAGAATTCTTTTCCTTTTAAAAAAGTTCCCAAATATGAAAACATTGGGAAAGCAGTTCAGTTTTACAATTAAAGACTTCCCCTTTACCATTTTAATACTCACCTCTCTTATATTTTTCTTATGAACAGATAATATACCTTTTCTACTATCACCAGACTCATGTTTGAAAACCAGAGATTTATTTCATCTATTCAGAGGGCAAAAAGGCTCCAACCTCTAGGGTTTCCCCCCCTCAAAGCTCAGGTTAAAGCTGCCATTTTCCTCTGAAAGAGATTTGAGCTTGAACAAGGACCAGAACACAGTTATGTCTAGTTATGTCAGCACTGAGTGAGAGTGAGCAGTCTCAGCACATAGAAGTACTCCCTGTGCTCTGGTCGGTGCAGCAGGTACTCGAATAACATCTTCTGTGCTGGTTCAATGGGAAAGAAGATACAAGCTGTTCACTAGGACAGAAGTTCAACTAGGGTAAGAATGATTTTCTTGTCTGAAATAGTCAATATTGACCATTGAGGAGGAGGGCCAAGAAGTATAGATGTGGAGTCATGGAAACTTAGACTTCGGAGTGCAGTGAATAGTTATCAGCTTATGGCAGCTGTTCATCACAAAGCTTTAGGAGACTGTTGGCATGTCAAGTTTCCAATCTTAACTCCCATAACTTTGTTCTTAGAAGAGAAGTGTGGGTGAAAAATTAAGTTCTGGATTCACGATTCTGCTCTCTCATTCAGAGCAGCATGGACTGGCTGCCCCTTTACTTTGATTTCAGTCACATTACTGCTTGCACAATCCATCGGTGACATCTTCTTTCTTTAGTAACAAAAAGCTAAGCACCTAGGGAAAGAAGTTTGAGGCATTCATCATTTTATGCAGGTTTGTGTTGAGATTCACATAGAAGGTCACTTGAGACTGTCTTCCCATTATCACAGTTGACTTGATCCTAAGTCAGCTGAGCAGAAGTTATTAGTTTCCATTTGTCTAGCTGGGAAAACAAAACTATTCCAGATTCATACTTGGGTGGGATGGCAGTGGGGATACATAGGAGCAGCATCTATTTTAAAGTCCAAATAATAAAGACAAAGAAGAGAATGTGGGACTGAAAGTTAAAGCTGATTTCCCCAAGATCCATGAAAGCAAACTAGGTAAACTTTGGGAGCCCAGGCTGGAGTTTCAGAAGATTCTTTTAGTGCAGTGGCTCTCAACCTGTGGGTCGTGACCCCTTTGGAGCTCAAAGGACCCTTTCACAGGGGTCACCTAGGACCATTGGAAAACACAGATGTTTATAGTTATGATTCATAACAGTAGCAAAATTACAGTTATGAGAGAGCCTCAACAATAATTTTATGGTTGGGGGTCACCACAACACGAGGAACTGAATTAAAGGGTCACAGCATCAGGAAGGTTGAGAACCACTGGTTTAGTCTATCTATAGAATGAGAGTTGTGAACAAGGAAGGGCTGAGGAAAAAAAATCACAGTGATTGGAGGAAACACTCATGTTCTGGAACCTTAAAAATAACATCTGAACAAGAGACCAGAACAAAATAACGTGTATTGACAGGCATGGCTGTGGGATCTGCTTTGAAAAGGGTGCCTTTCAGGTTGGAGGGAAAGCATCCTTGTGACAGGCGATGATGGCAGCTTTAGAGTCGGGGTTAAGTGTAGCAGCGGAATGGAGGCTAGCTGCAATTCTAGAAAGAACTCAACCAAAAATGGACTGAAGCAGGCCAGGCGTTGAGAAAGGTAAAAGGCTCAAATGGAGATTTTTTTCCTTGTTTTTTTTTTTTTCTAAGTGTGGAAGTGAATTTGAACATAATGATCATTTACTCAAAGTTCTGAAGAACTAAAGCAAGCATTTCAGCCTCCTGCAATTACTTAACCGTGTTTGCTGGCAGTCTATTTGCCAATAAGCCGTTAATTATGGTTTTCGTTGGCAAGTGTGGTTGTTAATATAGTTAATGAGTACTGTGTTAAAGTGTGCACGGAGCTCATTGGCCTTTGCCTTCAGATACAACCACCAGACAAGTCAGTAACTATTTCAGATGACTAATTTCCTAGAAATTGCTACTTGCTATAGAGTCTCTGAGTGCTTACCCCCTTGATCTTCAGTGAGTAAATACTAAATAGAACAAATTGCTAACTACTAGCCCAGGGATTGTACATGGGGGTCCTAGAGGAAGGAATGAGGTCCTGGAAGGAGCAATTATGCGGGCCGGGAAGTAGCTGCAGAGTCTCCCTCAGGTCATGCCATTGCCACTAGCTAATCCTGTCATAGAAGAAACACAGCACAGAGGCAGCCACAGAGCCAGAGCAACACAATCAGAAAGCACCTGCATCTGCTGAGTGATAGCATTACCTGCTGAAGGAAGTAAAAGACTTCTCCAAGCAGAATTTTAAGCTGAGTTGATTAAAAAACAATCAAACAAACAAACAAACAACAACAACTTAAATATGGCTGTTGCCATCCTGAGAATGCCAGGCAATGGCATAAAAGACAAGGTCTGTGCGTTTGTCCAGGTCTGTAGTGATTTCATTTTGACTTCATTTCCAGGAGATGATTTGAATATTTGTTCCTTTAATGGTTCTAGCTCTGCAACAGTCTGGGCTTTTCGGGCACTTAGGGAGCCCTAAGGCCTTGCCAGCGGCCTGCAGAGTGTGTTCAGTATTTCCCCGGCCTGATGGGAATCCTGTATGCCCTCTTGATCATGCTGAGAGTTTCAGTAAAACACTTGTTTTTTTTTTTTTCCTCCAACACTTTTGGCTGGAATTTTATTGTTACTCTTGTTAATCAGAATGGTGGTGGTTGATTTTGCTGTTAATGTGCTAAAATACAAATGCATGGATGTTTAGTTACTAACCAGATTGCTAATAAAATATTTTAAAAATAAAACATGGAAGAGGTTGCCAGCTCCGCTAGCTAATGAAGCAGTGTGGAACCATTACCCATTTCTCTCAGTGACCTGATTTCCTACTGGGATTAGAAGTCACTGAATTTTTTTTTTTTAAAACTCAAACTCTGTGTAAAGTCCTAGACAATTTACTTAAAAATAAGACCAACAGCCTGATGTGTAAAATTGTCTAGAATCCCTGATTATTGGTTTTTGTAGGCATTCTGAGCTTTGAGCAGCCAGCCTCTTCAAGATGTTTGGCAAACTGTCCCTCCCTGAGTTACCTGAGACACAGCTATATAAACTCATGCTGTAGCTGCTAGCAGGGACGATCACTATCCTGAGGGAGATGCACTTTAGACAGTGTGAATAATTGGGATTTTATTTACTGCTGAGAAATAAACTCAGGCTGGCATTTTTATGACTATTCGGGGACTTGGATGCATCATTTTCCATGATTGCAGTTGCCCAGCCAGGGTTGCTACTGGGGCAGTCTGGCAGAGAGAGGAAATGTTATCTCATTGTGGATTCTCTTTTTTAATTATCAGGGATTTGGAAATCCAATCCGAAAGATTAAAGTTGTTCAAATAAATTTCAAAAAGACCCACAATGCAAATGGGGCTCCAGAAGCTCAATCTCCAGTTTTATTTTTAGAAGTTTTAAAAATCCAAATCAGGTTTTTTTTTTTTTCCAGCATGATGTTGATAATGTCTTTGATCATGTCATTGGAAATCACAGTTAGATCTAATCTCTTCCCTTTGCTGTTCCCAAGAAGCTATGAGGACTGAGGTGTTAACTGTTTTACTCCAATTTTCACTCATATCAGAGTCAGACAAAGAGGAATTTGGGGCCAGGAATGCACAGTCACACTGTTATCTGGGGATGTATTTCACATATTGCTAATTTTTCCAGAGTCAAAAAAAACCCCAAACAAACATAAAAAACACAACCAAACATTGCATTTGTTGAAAAGACCATGAGCTATAGTTGCTTAAAAATATAATACTTTATTAACCCTTTCAGTTTTTACATTTTGGAACTTAGAGATAGCTAGAAATTGAAACTAAAATGATGTAATTATGGAAGTTAAACATGTCTTACAATACTTCTAAGTCACACTTTATGTTATTCAAAAAATGGAGAGTCACTAGTAAAAATACTTTCAAATATCAATGCAACATTGAAAATACTTCTGTTTGGTAGTCCTCCCTCCCCTATTAGCAATAAAAGCTCAAGACACAATTTTGAGTATCTGACTTTTAAGCTTTCACACTTTTCCAGGAAATCAACATTATGAGAAAAGTCATTAGTGCCATATAGATGGCATGGGGTCAAACTTGAATTCTTTCCTGAATTTTATTTTTCAATGTTGTGAGTTTGGTGATGCCATGTGACTTCAGGGAGTGGCAGCTTCTTCATCCCCCAAATGAGAGGTTCATATAAAGCAGTGCTTTTCATGGAGTCTTTTCATAGCTGCCTCTTATTCTTCCTCTCCCATGCGTAGGGAATGCAAAGCAGAAGGGGATGTAGCCTTTCAAGCTGGGTGATATTTGGCACATGGCTTGTGAAAGATGGTTAAGAATATGCCAGTAGAACAAGAGTGTGTGGGTTTGAATTCTGATTAAGTTGCTACTACTCGTTTTGGGGACGACTTAGTTTTGCTCTTCTTTGATTTTCTTATATGGAAAGTCAGGGTAGTAATTGAATCTTTATCACCGGGTTGTTAGGTGATTAAATGAGTCAGTGTGGGCAAAGACTTTGAATAAGGACAGATATATAGCTGACTTTAATGAGTTATTTACTGTTATTAAGTGTACACCAATCATATTTACTAGGGTTCAGGGCTCACACTAGGTATTAATATGGAAGACTTTTGTGTGGGGCTCATAAAATAGGGAAGAATGGGAAGGAGAGAAAATTGAGGGTGAATTCTAGTCTACTGCACATGTCTTAGCTACAGTCTAGGGACCAGGAAGTTACTGCCCAGGGTTACCATTGAGACTCTATCCATGTAGAACACTTTGTTTGGAATGTCTACCAGCAAGATGGTGAAGAACTCTGACTTACATGATGCAGACTTCATGACTGTGCTGCTGGGATGGGGTTTTTCTTTGCATCTGGATGCCATGACCATAGAAAATGTGGGAAACACAGCATGACTTTTCCACCCTTGCAGTAGAATATATATATATATATATGCATATATAAATATATATATAAATGTATGTATACACACATATGTGTATGTATATATGTACTTATATATACATATATACACACATATATGCACACACATGCACATATATATATATGAATAAGTGCTGAATGCTGAGCACCTGGGTCTCGGTCTAAACACCCTCAGCTTCCTGTGCAATGTTCTCCACTTCAGAGCTGAGAGCTCTTGTGATACATCGCTTCTTTGATCCTTACAACCCCACTATTGCATTGCTATTATTATTCCTAATTTCAGGAAGAAAACAGGCTCAGAACAGCTAAGTGGGTAGCCTGGATTGAATTGCTGTGGCCAAGTTCTGATTGTTGGTGGTCTGATCCTAGATTTTCAGCTTGTCTCTTATCTCAGGATTCAGAGCTGTGCTATTTGGCCTCCTGAAGGACTTAAAGGAACAAGTTCCACTGAATTGAGCTTCACTGGCTGTATCAGATGACTAGAACCAAATTACCAAAGCTATTGAAGTTACAGGCCACTGGGTCAGGTTGTCTATAAGCCGGTGCTGAAAGGTAAGTTGGTTCTTGAGAAGAGAAAGAAAGTGAACAACGTCATAAAGAATGTAGGCAATACCTATGCTGTTTATGGTGAATCATATTATTTTTGATCTTGTCTCAAATGGGCAATCTGATTTTTGAATACAAAGCTCCTTATTGTCTGAAAAATTAGAAGACTGAAAAATTATCAGCAGTGAGTATCTTATGTATGTTCCTGCAAATGAAATATTTTTGGGAGTTTCTAATGCTTTAACCTAATTCTGAAATATAATGAGTGATAATACTAATGAACATGGTCTTTCAGAAAGATTTTCAGATAAATAGTTCACATAAAATTGTTTGTTGAGCATGTAGTATGTGCGTTGCTGCTGTTGTATGAGATATACAATGATAATAAAAGTTCCCAGTTCTGCTAATGATGGTTCTATTCGTGGGAAGGGCTGCTAATCAACTGGCAATCAATAAAAGAACCAATTACAAACTTTGAGTTTGAAAACTTCCAAGAAGGAAGAAACATGAAGCCGGGATGGAAAGTGTAAGGGATAACTAGTCTCAAGAAGTGACGTTTGAGCTGAGAGGAGATGGTAGATAGAGGAAATGGTAGAGTTGGTTATGTGAACTCTAGGGAAACAGGACAAATTCAGAGGCAAAGGGAAACACAGAGGCCACAGATAGGACTGACCTGGGTGTGCTGAAGGCAGCGGTGTAAATAGAGTGGCATGGACTGGAGTTTGTGAGTTAGAGAGTCATGTAGAACTTGGTGGACAAAATGATTAGATTTGTGTTCATGGGAAACTGCAGTAGATGATTGTGTTTGGGGGATGGAAGATGGGAAGAGATTTTGCTTTATATAGATCTCCTGCATAAAGAAGGGGCCCTCAAAAGGTGACAATGGAAACAGATCTCACCAGGAGGTATTAAAGCTAAAGCTAAAGATTGTGATGCTATGAATCAAATTATAGCAGTGGATAGGAGTGGCTAGCTTCTAGGTTTTGTGTGTGTGTGTGTGTGTGTGTGTGTGTGTGTGTGTGTGTGTGTGTGTAGGTCAGAGGCCAAAATCACATGTCTTTCTGAATCATCTTTGGCTTTTTGACATAGGGTTTCTCATTGAACCCCAAGTTTATTGATTGGCTAAACTGAACAGCAAGCCCTAGGGATACCAAGATCTTTTTTTCCCCAGTGCTGGGATTACAGGTGCACATTGCTGCAACTGACTTTTTTTTTTTCAAATTTCAATTATTTTAATGACACTGATGCCAAACTTGGACATGGGCATTGTGGAAAAAGGAAACGCTTAGCAATGTATGGCATCATACAGACCGTAGAAAGGGTAAAGCACCATTTGGTGAAGAGCATTGCAAAAGATGAGCCTGTCGCCAGCATCCTGCTAGTGATAAAATCTCGACCTGGTAGCCAGCATCATACTAGAGGTGAAAACTGGATCCTGCAGTCATCATCTGCTGCAACTGACTTTTTCTGTGGATGCTGGAGATTCGAACTGAAGCTTGGGTTCTCGTACTTACACAGTAAACGCTTTACTCACTGAGACCTCTTTTTAGCTCCTCAGGAGATATATATATATATATATATATATATATATATATATATATGTATATATGCACATATATATGTACACACATATAGTTTCTGAACATTTATCCATGTGCACTAGCAAATTGTATCACTAGCATTCTTCACTGAACCTTCATAATACTGTGGTGGAGAGACTTGAAGTATGGGAAATAGAGGAATCAAGGATGACTTCAAGATTTTAAACAGATAACAGGGTGGACAGTGCCATTAACAGATGGAGAAGATTAGAGAAAGAATAACTTCCATGTATAAAAATCAATAATTCTCTTTTGGACACTTTAAGTTGAAGATTAAGATAAGACATTTGAGTAGAGACAGAGACTAGATGGATGTCTGAGGCTGGAGTTTAGAGGAAAGATGGGTATTCCATGTTTAGATCGACATTGGGTTCAAAATATATAGAAGCTCTGTGCATTAGAATGGGATTTCCCAGGGAGACTAAGAAGAGAAGTGAGAAGAAGGCCAAGAAAAGAATACTATATATTGAAACAATCTGGTGGGGAAGTCAACAAAGGAGACTGAGAAATCCTTGGGTTAAGTAGAAAAGGGAGACATTCAAGGCCCAAATGAATGCTGAGATGTCTAGTAAGGGAAGGACAGTTATTTAGCCCCTGGATGTTGTGGAATATTACTTTAACTAGGCAAAGATGTATTGCAAAGATGAATTATATTTGTTTATGCTGCATTTGTTTAATTATGTAAAGATATGTTACATTTGTTTATGCTGCATTTGTTTAACTATGTGAAGATGTGTTGCTGTTTTACCTTGCCTGCCTAAGGCACCTGATTGGTCTAATAAAAAGCTGAACAGCCAATAGCTAGGCAGTAGAAGGATAGGAGGGACTGGCAGGCAGAGAGAATAAATAGGAGGAGGCATCTAGGCTTGAGAGGAGAAGAGAGAAAGAGAGGGGCACGCTGGGGCTAGCCAGACAGACATGGAGTAGTAGGACATACAGAAAGAAAGAAAGGTGAAAAGCCCCAAGGAAAAAAGTAGATGAAGAGAAACAGGTTAATTTAAGTTATAAGACCTAGTGGAACAAGCATAAGACAAGGCTGAGCATTCATAACCAATAATAAATCTCCATGTCATGATTGGGGGCTAGCGGTCAAAGAAAGCCTGGATTTGCAAAATGAAGGGCATTAGTTCACTTTAACCAGACAGTTTTCTAATACTGGTTAGGGCAACAGCTTAATTGGAGCATGATGTACAGAGATGTAGGGATTAGGTGTTTTCTTTCGTAGCATGGCCTTAACCAACTTATCAACACAAGTAGGGCTCCCTCTGGGGGCAAAAATCAGGAGGCACTTGCACTTGTCTCCAAGATCTGATTGGGTAACTTGGTATTTTTCTTACATAGACTTGAGAGCATCTTGCATTAGAACTGGGATTTCTAGCAGCAGAATTGTGTCCTTATTCAAAAAGGAGAATAAAGCAGCTTCATACTATTACCTTATGATGTTTTTCAGCTGATCTGATTAATAGAAAGCCAGATTATTTTTAGCATAATTGAACAGCATATCTAGGGCAAGCTCAGGGGAGATTAGGTAGGCAATGAATTGCCCTGGTTTGTAGATGGCTGATGGAAAATTTGAATAATTTACAAAAATGAAGGCCTTTCCTCAAATATCAAGCAGTTCATTGAATTTCGTTGGCATTCCTGGACACTAATGCACATAATGCGTGGATATATTCCATTATACATGACATCTGGACTGGGAACCAAAACAGGATGTCAGCAGATATAGTAAAGGTTATGATAATGGTTACAGCCAATCTGGCTGACAATGCTGTGTGTTCTTTTGACTGCCTGTGGGTGAACAAGACAATCTTGTAAAAGCAAATAAACATATTAACATAAGACAGGCAGGGTTTTGAGACAGTGCCAAACTGCAAATATCATGTGTGGACTCCGCTCAGGGCTGGTGCATTTGGAAAGGTACATCTTGCCGCTATGTAGAGCTTGCATCCCTCTCCCCTGTGGAGAGAAGTTGGACATGTTGTTTAAGGGTTAGGAGCCCTTGCCAAGACGTGGATGTTGATGTCCTAGTTGTTTCCTGACTCCCCTTCTGTGAGCATATGTTCAGCTTGGCTCCTCCGCGTTGTCTGGAGGAGGCTTCCAGAGTGGTTCTGGGCAGAGCTTGGCACTTGCTGAAGAGCATCTGATCCCACTTCATTTTCCTACACCCTGGCTTCCTGTGCCAATCACTACTGGGAAGCTGGTGATTTGAGTTTGGGGCCCTCTTTGTGAAGTGGAGCGCTGGTTGTTGCATATGTAAGAGACTGGCTGTGAGTTAGAGAAGACATCTTGACTTGTGTGATCATATTTCAGCAGTAGAGAAATCCTCTAATCTAATGTCGAAAGAATCATGAAAATGTTATAAATACGATAAAGCACACAGTAAGCTGCAGTCTGACAAATGGTTAGTATTACAAGGGCTGTTGGTATTTTGCAGTAGATAGGAATATTTTCTACAGGGGGGAGTGTGTGGTCAATTTAAATGTTTCAAATCCAGGGGGATCATGTAAATATTTGATTCAAGTTATAACATCAAGGAGCAATGCGCCCTGTAGAAAATGCACGATTACATACCTCTGCGCCTATATTCAATTAGGATAGGCAATAATACAATTAAGTCTAAAAAAAAAAGAAGACATTTGAAAGATGGATAGAACTACCTTGTGGCAGCTAGTGACATAATATCACATAACAATAGCATTTTCCAGGTGAAAGAGCACTTTGACATTATTTTGGCAATCTTCAGTTTCACCAATAAAGAAACAGAAGCCATTAATCTAATTATAGGGAAAGGTAAGTTCAGAAACCCTCTCCATTATTGCTAGGAGTCTTAGCTGGTGTCATCCTTGTGGATTCGTGGGGATTTCCCTAGCATCAGGTTTCTCCCTAACCCCCTAATGGTTCCCTCTACCAAAAATATTTCTTCCATTGCTCTCCCTCTCCCCCTCTCTGTCTCTCCCTCCACTCAGCCACCTCAGTCCCTCCTGTTCCCATCCCCCATCCCTTTCCTCCTAACCCCCCTCCTAGTTTACCTAGGAGATCTTAACTATTTTCCCTTCCTGGGGACCTCCATGTGTGTCCCTCTTAGGGTCATCCTTTTTACCTAGTTTCTCTGGGGTTGTGGATTGTAGCCAGGTTATCCTTTGCTTTGCATCTAATATTCATTTAAGAGTGAGTACATACTGTTGTTTGTCTTTCTGGGTTTGGGTTACCTTACTCAGGATGATTCTTTCTAGTTCCATCCATTTATTGTTATCATAAAACCTACATCCAGTAACTCATGGAAGCAGATGCAGTGATCCACAACCAATCACTGGGCTGAAATCCTGGACTTCAGTTGAAGAGAGGGAAGAGGGATCAAGGAGCAAGTGAGGTCAAACTCATGATAGGGAAAACCACAGAGACAGCTGACTCAGGCTGGTGGGAGCTCATGGACTTGGCCTGTCATGCAAGGGACTGAACTAGGCCTTCTGAATGTGGGTGACAGTTATGTGGCTAGGTCTGTTTGGGGAGCCCCTGGCAGTGGGGCCAGGACTTAACCCAGGTGCATGAAATGGCTTTTTAGAACACATTCCCTAGAGTGGGATATCTTGCTCAGCTTTGATGCAGGGGGAGGGCCTTGGTCCTGCTTCAACTTCAACAAAGTATGCCAGACTTTGTTGACTCCCCAAGGGAGGCCTCACCTTCTCTGAGGAGTGGATAGGGGGTGGGATGGGGGGAGGTGGAGGACAGTAGAAGGGGAGGGAGAGGGAACTGGAATTGGTATGTAAAATGAAAAAAAAAACTTTCTTTAAAATAAATTAAAAATTAAGTGAAAGGGCCTAGGAAGAGACATTTGGAGATGATGGATATGTTTGAAGAATGGCTAGTAGTGATGTTTTATGGGTATATTTTAAATCTCTAAACTGGTTAAATTCTATACAGTACATTAAAAAAAAAAACAGAAGTTAAAGCTCTTGACCTTCTCTGTAGTCATACAGGTTCTATGAGACAGAGTTATGACCAGAACTCAACTGCCCTGCATGCAGGCTGATATTCACCTGAAGACTGGGGACCTCCAGAGGTGCCATATTTAAACTGTGGTAAAATAGGTGCTGTACTGTACTTTTTCTCCTGTCAATGATCTTTCCAAAACTCAATTTTAAGTCCTGCTGATAAAACTATTTGAATAAAATAAATTCGTGTTCCAAACAACGTGACAAGGGAATAAATTCATAGTAATTACAAGTTACAAATTCAGCAGAATATGCCTGCACCTGGGGAAGAGGAAGACTTCCACCAAATTAATTGTAGCCATGGAGCATAGACTTCTCACAGGGGTCAGAAAAGTATGACCAATTTTTACATAATGGAATTTGAGCAGAAACATTATTTTAAAAAACAGAATGTGATGCTGTTTCTTGAAGTGTGAGTTGTACAACTGCTTTGGAAAGTGGTTTTGTGTTTGCTAGAGTGCAGTGGTGGCATGGATTTGCTGAGCAACAGGGTCACTGGGAAACACCAGTGCTCAGAGCATCACGGTAAGAACTGAAGTCCTCATCAACATTTAGGTAATGAATTGTGTTTTATTTACATGGTGGAATCATTCACAGTGTGAAAACAGATGGGTTATGCTTACGTGTACTAGGGAAAATAAGTAGAAAGCACAAAAATCTACACAGAATCTCATATATTCAAAATAAGACCTTCAAATAGCTAAATGCTGTGTTAGGGTCCAGAAAACTTCATGTGAGCTTAGTATGGGAAAGTAAAGCAGTTATCAGCACAAGAATAAGGATAGTGACTTCCTATTGAGTGATAGATGCATCTGCGTGGGGGAAGCAGGTGTTTGTAACATTAAACGATACAGTGGTGGATGCATCAATGTCCTGTCCTTTAAAAGTACATACTGTATGGGTCTGCATTCACCCTGATGCATGTTATGGGTTTCAAAACAGAAAATATGAATAAAGGACATTTGAGTAATCTGAGTTCACCTCCTCATTTTTGAACAATCGTTTAATATTCAGTCATAAGTTAAGGCTGGTTCTCATCTACTTCGAGAGAAATCTTCTATGATGATGGCTGAGCTATACCACTGATCTATGGATATAACAGAATATCATTAGGAGTCATTTTCCTGGTACATTCTTTTAGCAGAACAATAGTATTTGGTTTTCCCCTATTTCCATGGCCTGTCTAGTGCCAGTTTTTGGCCACCTGAGAAATGTCAGGCATGGGTTCCAGCTCATGGAGTGGGCCCTAAAGCCAATCAGAGAGTGGTGGGGCACCATTTTGTAGCTGGAGTTTTCTCCAGTCCTGCCTGGCCCACAGTCAGGACAAATCTCTCTCGCCTGTCAGTCCTGCAGCCACTCAGACCCAACTCAATAAGTAAACACACAGAGACTTATATTGCTTACAAACTGTATGGCCATGGGAGGCTTCTTGTTAACTGTTCTTACATCTTAATTAACCCATTTCTATTAATCTATACCTTGCCACATGGCTCATGGCTTACCGGTATCTTAACATCTTCTCATGGCGGCGGCAGCTGGCAGTGTCTCTCTGCCAGCAGTGTCTCTCTGCCTCAGCCTTCCACTTCCCAGAATTCTCCTCTCTCCTTGTCCCACCTATACTGCCTGCCTGGCTACTGGCCAATCAGTGTTTTATTTATTAACCAATTAGAGCAACACATTTAACATACAGAACATCCCACAGCAGTGGTTGGTTACTACTACAATGTCTGTGTCACCACTGCAGGCAGGTCATGCAGGCAGGCCACTGTTTTAGATAGTGAAGAACCAAAGCACCCCCATTTCAAGCAAGCCCCTCACCCCAGTTTGAAATAGGCCTGAGTTTAGAAATTCTCAGGGCTGCTGACATAGGTCCCAGGAACTCGAAAGTACAAAGTCAGGATGTTTGAAGGACTACCTGGTAGCAACTGATTAACCACAGAATGCCCCAGTGCCGGAGGTAGTCTATAAAGTTTGACAAACAACCGATCAAAACTGCAAAGTAAGGTAACACAGAAATTTTGGAAAGCCCCTAAAACTTGAGCCAATCAGAATTGTACCTGTACTAGCACCCCTAACTGGTATAACCTTGTGGTTTTTTGCCTTTAAAAACTGAGCTTGCAGAGGGGCGGGCACCTCCTCTAGCCTCTGCTGCATCCTAACATTCCAGAGGCAGAAATCCTTCTGTTCAAGGGTACAGCCAAGCATGGTGAATCACGCCTTTAATCCCAGAAAGCAAGTCTTTAGTCCCAGGGAGTGGTAGTAGAAAGCAGAAAGATATATAAGGCGTGAGGACCAGAAACTGAAGCATTTTGGTGGCTGGTTAAGCATTTGACCTGGTTAAGCATTCAGGCTTCTAGCAGCAGTTCAGCTGAGACCCATTCTGGATGAGGACACAGAGGCCTCCAGTCTGAGGAAACAAGACCAGCTGAGGATCCGGCAAGGTGAGGTGGCTGTGGCTTGTTCTGGTTCTCTGATCTTCCAGTTCACCCCAATACCTGGCTCAGGTTTGATTTTATTAATAAGACTCTTTAAGATTCCTGCTACAATAGTACAACACTGTCAAAAAGCACAATGAAACTACTGACTTCCTGGCATGTAGGAAGCAGAGGGCTTGAAGCAGAGGTACATGGCCAATGGCCTGGTATTCTAACAGACCTCAGCTCCTATAGCCCATTGACTTTAAGCTCACCAATGGATTAACCCATTGATGAAGTTAGTACCATTATGATCAATCTTGTTGGGGAATATTATTTTAAAGTGTGTTGCATTTTTTTTCCTACTGCTTTTGTTAGCAATTCAAAGATGTGTTTGATTAAGTAAAATTAACCTGCAAGCAGGAGGCAGAGTCAGCAAGTAGCTGACAGGAAGTGGCATGAAGAAAACACAGGTAGCAAGGGTTTTTTTAAGTGAGGGTTGAGAGAAGGAAGGGTTTTTTTTTTGTTTCTTTTTTTTAGAAGATGCCACCAAAGGGAGAAGGTTAGATACTAGCTATTTAGCCTCTGTGAGTGGAGCAGGATTCCACCTAAACCACTGAGTTGAATGGTGAGTTCTTTAGATTTAAATAAGCTCCCTTAGTAGCTTTGAAAGAGACAGTGCCTGAGGGAACAAAATCCCCTCAGACCTCAGCCCTTGTGGCTGAAGCTGTTGCTCAAGGGGCAGCCACTGTAGATAATAGAAAACTGCTAACAACACAATCTACTCTCAGTACCTCTACCATCTAGGAACTAAGCCCTCAACATATGAAGCTTTTAGAAAAATTTTTATTCAAATCACAATATATACATAGAGTACATAGAGGTAAGGAACATAATTGTGTTTATACTTAAATTCAGTAAGGTGTTTTATTGTGGAATAGTTTAGCATCTTAATCATTTTGATTGTACGTATCAGTAGTATTAAGTACATGCAAAATGTTGCACAACCAATATCTTAAGCCTTTCTCTTATAGCTCTTTACTCATTAAACTGCCCCCCCATCCCATGGCAACTACCATTCTCTTTTGTTTTTAAGAACTTACCTTTCTGTAGTCCTGCCCTCCAAATTGAGACATGCTATCCAGGAGGAAAGCTAGCTAACTTTCAAGAAGTTCTAAAGAAAGGTTCATTAACACTCAGAAAGTAAACAGCTCACAGATCTCAGAAGTCCATGAAATTTATCAGACCCACAATCCCCCTCCCTTTAAAGCTATTTTATCAATAATGACCTTGCAAGAAAGGAGACTCTCTAACCTGTGGAAATGCCTGCAAGTCAGGCAGATGTTTTCATGATGGCTTGTACTTGTCTTTGAGTCAACAATGGTCCCATAAGTAGTAACCTTCCTTATATTCCTATAAGTAACTCCAATAAACACATTGGTTTACACACACATACACACAAAAAAACAAAACAAAACACAACAACAAAAAAACCTTACTGTCTATATCTCAGGTTAAAGGAATATTACATTTTTTTATATATATACTTGCTTCCATGTATAGAATATTTTGATTCTTCCCTCCAAGGAGAGAACTGAAAATGCATTCCAATTATTTTTCCTGGGCAAAATAATGGAAATAAATACATGATACTCAGTTCTTTCTATCAGGAGCACATATAAGCTTCCTGTGGCCAAGCACCTTACACAATTAAAGATGTAAGTGTAATAAGTTGATGACTACTGAGCAAGAGGGTCAATTTTCTTTAAGGATGAAGTTCAAGAAGAGGCTACCCATGTTCCATTAGATGGACCTATACCCATGCACACACACGGGGCACTAAAAGGACTCAGTGGGTGTTAAAAAATAATAAAAAAAAAAGACAGAGCACATCAATTTGGAAAGGAAAAGTATGTGGAGGATAGGGGAGGAGTTGGAGGGAAGGGAATAGGGTTGGATTAAATATAAACACATTATATGCTTGTATAAATATTAAATAAATTTTTAAATAAAATTTTATCTAAAAGTGTTAAGAAAAAGAAATTCATCTAAAAGCTTTTAAAAGGATGTTAGTGCACCTGGGAGTTCCATAGAGGGGAAGATCTTGCAGGATGCTCATGAATTGATCTGTCAGGCATGCTGGGAATATTCTGCTCCTACCTCTTTCACATAGCTCTCTGTAACCCATCACTTTCTACTCCACCAAACAGAATGCCTGCTGTTTTACCCCAGTCCCTTCCGCTGTCAGCTCTTGGGGCAGAGAGTATTCAGTGCTTTCTTTGGATTGAGATAAAAATTGATAGCCTGGGATTGCTCTGAAATTTCTCTGCAGGGGAGCCTTCATCCCTAAAGTGGTAGATTTGGTAGGATAATGCTTTTGGCTTCAAATATTTTTATTTACCTTAATGAACCTCTTCCATGAGTATAGTTGGAGCAAGGCAGACTCCAGGGTTTCAGGTTTGCTGCATTTCTGTGCCTTTGAAGTTGATTCCCTTTTCCAGATATCTTTGATGTAGCTCACCTTTTGGAGCACTCCTAATACCTGTTCCTGGCTAGTATGTTAGGCAAACTGAAATCTCAGCACAGCCATGATTAAAATCTTGCCTCTGATAAAGCTTCTGTACTAGCCTCCTTCTCTGTGTAAGGTCATATATACAAGACCAAAAGAATAAAACACCAGATTCTCACTGGAAGATGTGCTACCTAGCTCAGTTTTACAGAATACCTGTATTTTGGACTCCTTCTTGGACAAGATAGTGAATGTTTTTATTATCTTGTATTGATATGAGGCATTTAGTGTAATTTTTATTAATCCAAAATGTCCCAAGTAAACACTGTGTATCTCTGAGAAATAAAACAAGGAGAATGTGGTATTTAAAAAAAAACCAGATCAAACGAACGTGTAATTTCCCCCATACATTTATTCACATCTTGTATAAGGAAAGGAATGATAGGTATAATACACGTGAGTAGGAACTGAAAGCTATGACCACGTGTGACAATTGCAAGGACAGCTTGGAACTCATAGTACAACTACTTAGAGCAAGATGAAACATTGGTTCATTCATGGAACTGAACAGGAAGGAGAAGAGCAGATTGTGGTTAGAGTCAGACACTGTATCGTGGTCTGTTTACCTCTTCCTTTGCTGGAGACTCTCTCCTGTGTCTGCTCATAAACTTCAGCCTGTCTTCAGTTTGGAAAAGTGTAAGCACACTGAAGAGTTTAGGAAACCAGAAATGCCTCTAGGATTTGGATGTTCTAGGATAGTATCGGAAGGAACAGAACCCAAGAGGTTACTGGCTTTTATCTTCAGATGCATGTTTCTACTATAGTCTCTCTTGTCTTTTCTTTCACTCACAATGGCTCAGGGATGCCAGATAGACAAGTTGTACAACTTTGCTAGCAGAAAAAGAAAGGTTAATTTTAGCCAGCTCAAGTGAACTAGTAAGCCACCAGAAGTTAGCTAATGAGCACAAATAGGCCATCTATTCTTGAAGATGCCACAAAGAAGCACCCAAAATAAACCCTGAAGGAGGAGGGAGAAAAAAGACGAAATTCACACTTCACTACACCCTTTGCATCCAAAATGTTGAGAGTAAAGTGAGGGATCGTTTGAAAATTTATGCAGAGGCATTAATTATTCCAAAAAAGGGGAGGCTGTGTTTAAAAATATAACAGAATATTCTAGGAATTCCAGGGTGTTGATGCAAAAGCATCTCTCTAACTTTGTAGGGGAGAATACAGTTTCTTCTGGATCCAGCTGTGAGTGACCAGGGCCCAGGAACAATGATTTAGGCTGCTCCATTTCTATTTTCTAGCAGGATACTCTTTCATGAAGTTTCTATAGTAACAATGAGGAAAATTATAAATCAATATACCTTTCAAATATATTGGATGCTCCACACAGGTAGGTTATAGCAGAGTGTGAAACCCCTGTTAGAGAGGTCGGGAGCTACCTGTTGACATCCTTTGCCTTTGAGTTGGTGAAGCCAGGATTTGTTCATTCATTGCAAAGGAATTACCTAATAGTCACAAATATGCAAGCCCATATACAGAGATGGACAATACATGGGCATTTAAGGGTGTTAAGGATAGCCAAAGATAGTGTGGCTCTGGATCTGCAACATTCCAACCTCTCCACGTCATTGAAGTTCTAGTTAGTTATCTGCCTTGCAGATGGTTCTGTGTAAAAGGTGCTTTCCTGCCAGGAGTATTGATTCACTTGTAGACAGGTGAGAGAATATGCTTCACGAAAATGTCTCCATCACTTGAAACTTAAAGTCATTTTGAGAGTACACTATAAAAGACATAAGGTAAGTAGATGGAAGAAAATTAAAAATATTGATCAGCCAAAAAGAGAAATTATTCTATTATCCAGTGATGATGCATGTTAAGCATGGTTTATAAACATATCATTTAGAGTTCAAGTTATAAATTTTGAAGTTTGAAACTTTAGATACTGTCAATATAGGCAACATATGGTATTGGTGGCAATCATCTATTTAAGCCTTTATTCTTCAGCTTTTCAAATCTCAGGTTACATGGGAGCAGTGAGAGGGTGGAGGATAAATGAACTTCTGATAGTTGTCAGCTGTCAGAGTGGATGGAGATAAGCAAAGGAAAAGGAAAACTGAACCAGAGGAGGCTACATGAATCCGTATCAGTGATGCTGTGGTCAGGGTTGAGGATGGAGAATTTAAAGAGACAGAGTAAAGGGAGAGAGAGAGAGAGAGAGAGAGAGAGAGAGAGAGAGAGAGAGAGAGAGAGAGAGAGAGAGAGAGAGGAAAAAAGGGAGAGAAAGAGAGAGAGAGAGAGAGAGAGAGAGAGAGAGAGAGAGAGAGAGAGAGAGAGATTGGCTGAAAGTGTGGCTGAGTTTGTAATCAGATCTTCCTCTTGGTACTTAGAATTCTGTAAGCAAATGTTGGGATACATTTGCCGAAACCTCATGACTCCTCCTTGAGTGCCGCAGAGGGACCTCATGCTGTATGGAGCTCTCTACTGAGTTCAGGTTATATTTAATAGTCCTCATGGGGACTCTGGAAAGGAGTGCATTTGATAGCAGCAATAGAACCATTTAAAAACATTGCCTCTGAGTTCATCTGCGTTACTGAAATGTTTTGACTATCAAAGTGATTGTTTTTTCTCATTGTCCTCTTTGACTTGAACATATTTACATTTAGTTAAATGACATGGGTTTTGTGATTATTGGTTGGATAATAAATATATATCAGAAAGATTTATTATATATGATATGTATTGTGCTGTGTTTTACATTCCCATTGTGAATTCTATAACCTAATTTGAATGTTTAAGAGGCAAGGAAGGATTAAAGTTAGGGATATGACTGTTACACTTCTATTACACTATTGTTCTGATATTTTTAGGCCTTTGGGTTCTATATTTCTTAGGCACTAAAAATTATGCTACTTGAGCAGTTCTTTGGGAAGGTCTGGGCTTTAGTCCAGGTACCTGCAGGGCTGGCTCATGGAAAATGGGGGAGTATGGGCAATTTATCTCTGGCACTTTCCTGTTCAGTGTCCTGGGTTGCTTGCTGTGCTTCAACCATCAAGGACTATGCTGCCTTAGGTAAGCTGTTCTCGGCTCCTATTGTAGTATAAGAATGGGACCCTTTCTGCAGGAATACATTTTAATAGGAGGATCAGAAACAACTGAAAACCCTTAACTAAGGGACTTCATTCAACTAATCACTGTTCAACGACTGTGTAGTATTGAAATGAGTTAACTCTTTGAGTCCTTAGCACATGCCAGCCACAGGTGCTGCTCATTCGTTTTGAGTTGATTTCATCTCAGTGATAAGTCTACGACACTGGAACCAGTGTTGACACAGGTGCCAGATTTCAGAGTTGTTTCATGTACTTGGCTTCAAATTTACTGTAAAACTCGTGAAGTCCATACTTTCCAAATGTTTATAAAGAAAACAAAATTTCTTCCTTTACAACAGTATCTATGTGATTTTTTTTTTTCCTCTGGCACCCATTTTCCAGGTAGTCCTTGGAGATGAATTTGAAGTACTTCTTGTGGCTGCTTGCTTTTCTCTCATGCCAGTCTTTCCTGGAAAAGAACTTGGTGTAGGATGCAAGGTTGACAGTGTTACTAGGCCTTGGCTGTGTGACTGAGCACCCAAAGAATTATAACTAAATGTCATTCATGTCATTTCTGTTTAATTGTTCTGGTGGGGAAGCCCTTACTTCCGACAATTTTAAACACTGCAGGGAACATAAATATGTTAAACACTATTGGGTTAGAGTGCAAAATGATTTAATTCTCTGTCTTCCTCATTGCTGTTCGGTTCTTAGAACTATGCATTAATGAACCAATGGCTGTTTTTAAAAAAAGAGTCAAAAACTAAACCTCAAATAGAAATGATTTATAAGTAATCAATGATTTTTACTTTGCTCATTTTTAATATTCAACACATAGCTAAATGGCATCATTAGAATGAAAATGAAATTACAGCACAGCTGTGTTAATTATGAAAACAGATTAAAGCGTTGGTCTTCATCATTTGGGTTCCTCAGTTTTGAGACACATTGCTGTATTTCTTCTTCCTCACACTCATATTCCCATCCCTCCCTCTCATTCACTCTCCCTCCCACTCCATTTAACATTTTATTGGTAGCAGAAATTTGACATTGTTATAACTTCCTCAAGGTCTTTCACAGGTGCCAGAAGACACACTTTGCATTCCTTATCTGCAATAAGGCAAAGTGTGCCAAGCAAGGAAGATTAAAAACAAATTTTAATGATCTATACGCCCACTCTCACATTTAATCTGTGCCTGAAGATATTGTGGCCTAAATTACAAAATATATTATTGTCTCAGAGAAGGTAGCTGCCCAGGTTCACTCTTAGCAAGCTCAAATTGAACTCTGTGGAATATGGAACAGGAGAAATTATTTACAATCTATTCAGTTGCCAACCCTTCCTTTGGGCTGAAGACAATGCACATTTGTATTCCTGTTGCGTTCTATTGTGCTCTTCCATCTTTCACATCCCCTAGGACAGGGAGAGGGAAGCTAGAGGAGAGAGATGCTTGCTAAGCTCCCAGGTTCCTGGCAGGATGAATAATGTAAACAAAATGCGTTCTTTGCCCAATGGTCCTCCTTAAGTGGTACACAAGGTAAGTAGCATACAAAAATAGGTCTGCACGATGTGGTTTATTTTTGTCTGCAAGTTTAGGTACATGGATAAAGTATGTATTAATATAGAAAATACTCTTTGTCTCCAGAAAATGTTCTCTTTTAGGAAAACCAGTTAGCCTCACTATCAATATTATGCAAAGCCAAGAATATGACTTAAAACTATGATGGTTTCCTTCATCACTAAAGTGCACTGTTAAAAAGAAAGCAGATTTAGTGATTAAATAGTCCTACCACGAACTTTCCATACAAGTAATCATACACAGTTGGCTCCATTGAGAAACTGAAAGTAGAAAGTTAATAAATTACTCTGATAAATATAAAAATCTTTTAAAAGCAGCCTTTGTTTTAGTAGTATCTTCAAATGGAGACTGATAGGCACGAAGTGGTGGTTTTTTATCTTCCTTTTAAAGGTGCAGAATTGTGAAACTATTGATGTATTCTATAATGTCGTTTGCTACGAATGCATTTCCCAATTGTCAAATTAGGCATAAGTGTGTTTTGCTAAGTGATTATCATACTCCTCAGTTAATATTTATTTTAAAAACAGGAACTGGCAGTTTCTATGATCATGAACCATTGCACTGGATAGTTAATTTTAAGTGGAATCAATAATGCAGCAAACTGGGTACCATTTTGGTGGAAAAGTTGTTTTTGGAAGGGGTATTTTCAGCCTGCCTTAAAATTTGCTGCCAGAGCCATTATTCCTCACATAATGAGAGACTCCCCTGGACTCTTAATGAGTGCAGCCATTCTCCAGCGTAGTGCTCAATACTGACTTGTGGACCGTGCTGTTCTAGACCCGAATTGAAATTCATCAATGCCTGTCTTGTTGGTAAAATCATTAGGAAGCAATGCATTATTAAAGAGTTTCTCAGACACATAGGGGTTGGAATTGCTATTGATAACAAATGCTGCTAAAGTGTTCCTGCAAAAAAGCCATGGTGAAAGGCCCTGGATTTCAAACTTCAAGCAGTTTTGAGAGCTTGGCATAGTTGAAATAGTAACTACTCATGTGGTAGGTATGGGCTTTGGGTGTCGGCGTTGGGTGATACGCACCTTTCCCCATTCACTAGAAACATGGAGGCATTCATAGAACAGTGATAGAAACTCAAAAGAAAAGGTGATCTTGAACATCTTTTCCTTAAAAAATGTTAATGGCCCTTCATTTAAATGATATGTTGTGTCTTTATTGAGGAGCCCTGTTCTGGAGATCAGTGTCTCAGCAGAGTTGTTCATCTGCAGAGGTAGAACTCTGTTCATTTTGTGAGTGTCTGAAAGGCAGTATCACAAAGTACACACATTTCAAATGCCACACTGTACTTTCCAAGGCTCAGTTTCTCTGTGTGCCTTGTGCTGTATCTGTCTTTTATACATTTGGCTGATCTTCTCAAAGTTTGTTTTTGTAATATAACCAACATTTTCATTATACTTAATTAATTATTTTAAAATTTCAAATTGAAGCAATAGAGAGTGAAGTTGTAATTCAATTTGTTAGCCATATTCTGTGCTAATATTTACAACTTAACTGGTTTTATTGTACCCTAAACACATGTAGCCTGAAAACAATTATCAGTAGGCTGACAGGGTAGCACTGAACATAATTGGACATTTAAATAAATCAGCTTATTAATTAATAAAATTGCTAACATCCTTTGAATGCATTCCAAGCACTGTTAGAACTCACTAGCAGGTACAGCGAGCAGCAGAATGCTTTCTTGGAGTGCTTTACAAGAAGCTATATTGGGTTTTTCTACCAAGTGCAGACATAAAATCACATAGCTGTGAAGTGAGAAGTTGGTAGATGGTGACAGTTAGAATGCTGGGAGCCTCTTGTGATTCAGGAGACTCAGATGTTCACAGTCTTATACTAAAAATGTCTTAAATAAAAATGTAATACATTTGTACAATGGACTATTATTCAGATGTTAGAAAATGAAATTATGACATTTACAGTTAAACTGATGAAGCTAGATGCAATCATCCTGAGAGACTCAGTAACCCAGACCCAGAAAGACAATCAATGTATGCTTTTCCTTATATATGGATGTTGGCTTTGAAGCTTTAGATACATATGTTTTATTCAGAATATTCGGAGGTTGTGTAGTTACTAAAGGTCTGGAAAGAGAAGGGAGATCGTTCAAGGAATGGTAAATAGAATATAATGCTATATAGGGATAAATGGGAAACTAGACTAGGAGGATTAAATGGGGAGGGGTTTGGGAGTGCAGGGTAAAGAAGGGAATATGTGAAAGGAAACATGAAGCTGGCAATACCAATGGCCTCTGGAAAAGCCATATGGGAACCTACCACTGTAGAAGCTTTCTAAAATATACACATCTGTAAAAATATTTAAATTGAGTTACCATATTGCTACCAAATAAAATCCCCAGTATCAGAAATGGGTTATATCTTTCTGTGTTTTTGGCCAAAGGGGTCCCATAGAACCTCCCAAGACATTACAAGCTATTGCCAATGCTGTTAGTTAGCCTCTACAACATGACAATAAGACCCTATTGCTGAAGACAATGTATACTCATGTCATTGAGCATGGAGAAATTGAGCTGGTACTTAAATGGAAGCTTCACCCCTACTGACGAGTGTTCATAGACCTGGATTGTACCATGACACACTGCTAGAGGAGAAAAATAATCAGAAATCATTACTAAGCAATGAAAGCTGTGAGCTAAAGTAGCGGCCTACCTGCATGATATGCCCACTGATGCAATAGAGGTACAAATGTTATGGGAGTGACCAACCACATGACCAAACCAAACCGAACAAGTCTTTCTTGGAAGCTTCACAGGGACAGTAGCAATTGACATTGTCTTAGTGTTTACATGTGCTGGATTCTATGTAAGCATGCACATGTTTTCACAAATTGAATCCTCACAAAAGTCCCATTTTAAAGGAGAGGTTTGAAGTAGCTGCAAGAGGTTTGAAAGTGAGGCAAGAGAGGCCGGTGATTCTAAAGCCTTCACTCTTGGCTCTTTGCTGTGCCATGTTGCCATTGGAACCTAGGTTTGAGAGGGACATGAGAAATAAAGCATGGATGAAGAAACTGAGGTTTTTTTTTCAATAATTGAAACATTACACGATCTCATAGCCAGTTGATGGCAAAACAGTAACTAGGATTTGAGTCTCCCAGTGGTGGAGCTGCGGTGCAGTTGGAGACAGAGGCTGGCTGGTGAGGCTGGGTCAGGGTTTGTCTCCTTACCTTTGTGTAATGTTCCTGCCCTTGCTCCTATCTAGCTTGGTTGGCATTCCATTCCTTCTTGCTGAAACAGATGGACATCTGGATCTTCATTTTTCTAACAGTCTGTGATAAAAATTGTTTGACCATAATCCCTTCAATAATTTTCAACTTGTCATGAGCCGCTCGCTTACACAAGACAACCTTCTTAATTTTGACTGGTGGGAAATTTTATTTGTGTTGTATAGAGGGATTGAATTTGATCCACAAGTTTGGACTGTGGAAGTATCTCATTCAACGCACTAGACTGAAACTTGGATTAACAAAAGGAAATTACAAATAATGAATAAAGTGTGAATTTATTAATTTGACATATTAAAAGTAAAATGTTTACAAAGATTGCATGCCTTTAATCCCAGCACTCAGGAGGCAGAGCCAGGCGGATCTCTGTGAGTTCAAGACCAGCCTGGTCTACAGAGGGAGATCCAGAACAGGCACCGAAACTACACAGAGAAACCCTGTCTCAAAAAGCCAATACCAAAAACAAAACAAAACAAAAAGACTGCTTTAAAATATTGGTATGATATTCCTAATATGGAAAGGGTAGTAGAAAAACACTGTTATCCCCTCCTCACTGGACTTTCATCTACTTGGAAATGTGTGACACTTGCTCATTGTTTCCTCAGTGCTAGAGTAGAGGTTGCCTGAGAAGGTCGACTTACTCAAATGGTATTCTATCACTAAAAGTACAGGTGAACAGTATTTCTGTAAAGGGGCAGAATGAATTTGCTAAGTGTAGTGGACCTTATATTTCCTACTGTGTATGACTTCACTGATGCTGCAGTTTGTGAGTAACTAAATCATTCCAATAAAACTTTATTTAAAACAGCAAGTGGTGGGCTAGATGTAGCAAGCTAGTTTGCTAACCCCCGGTGAAAGGCGTAATCTATCCTGTAATAGAAACTGTGTATTAAATCAGCTGAAACAACATTTTTCATTTATTTGTATTATAAAAACACTAAGAAAAATATCAAAGCCTTTCCATGCATTTTTAACTGCTCAGCTGAAGTTCTCCGACTGAGAAA
>CABHPQ010170139.1:11260-45949 GCA_902168405.1 Peromyscus aztecus
CTCCTCCCATCATGTCCCCCATCGTGCCCCCTCCTCCCATCATGTCCCCCATCATGCTCCCTCCTCCCACCACGCCCCCATCAACCTGTGGTGGTTATGGAGCTGGAGACGCTCTAGGCCACACACACCCGTCAGGTGGGAAATCATCAGATCCACCTGACCTTGCCTTCTGAGATGGGTTACATCTAAACGCCAAGAGTGCCTGTCTCCAGGCTGGCCCACCTGGCATAGTTGGCTTCAGCTGTCAACTTGACACAAGCCTCTATCAGTTTGGCCTGTGGCAAGTCTGTGAGGCTTGTTCATAGTTGCTAGTTGATGCAGGAAGACCCACCCCAAATGTGGGTGGCACCTTCCCGCAGCACCCCAGGTGGAAAGGGCATGGCAGAGGGAGGGTGCCTGTGCTTAGCTGGCTTGGCCTTTCCTTTTGCCGCTGAGTTGATCCGGCTTATGGCTGCTGCTGCTGATTCCTTCACTGGCTAATTCCATCATTGACTAAGGATCAGTGACTCTGCAGGAACTTTCCAGGTTTTCAGTGCCATATTGGGACTACTGAGGCTCCCAGCCTCAAGGACCCAGGAATTACCAGGTTGTCAGTCTCCCTGGTGAGAGACAGTCACTGTGGGATGCCTCCGGCTGCTAAGGTCCAAGTGTCAGGGACTAGCCACTCGCAGATCTCAGCCTCTCAAGGGTGATTCAGCTGTTGCTGACATCTTAAGGTAAGTTGATTTAATAAATTATGTAATATTCATCCTGCTGGTTGTGTTCCCTGGGGAACCCTAACACAGCCCAGCAGGTATCTGGTGAGAATGTAGTGTCTTCCTGGGACTTCGGTGTGAAAGGGGAGATCGTGTGGCTTTAGGAATGAATGTGCAGTTTGGAAATCATCTGGCAGGTTTTTTGATGTTTTGTTTTTGTTTTTCGAGACAGAATTCCTCTGTGTAGCCCAGGCACATCTGGCAATTTTATTTGGAATTGAATCACCTGTCCAGACACTCCAGTTTAGAGCTACAGACAATACTTGGGTTTCAAGTTGTTTTCTCAATGATTTATTTAGAACTGAGTTCATAGGAAGCAGCTGTGTCCACCTGGAGCAGGCCTGACCCCCACGTGGACAAAAACAGCTGTTTCCCAGCTCCTTTATGTGCCTTACATTGCTGCCCCATGTTCTGCTCCCCTGGGCTCTGCTACCCCAGGGGCCTTGATCTCTAACACATCCGTCATTGGTGTCCAGGACTATGGTTCCCCAGGCTCGCGTGTCTCACGGTCCAGTGTCCCAGGCTTCAGTTCCCCATTGCAGCATCAGAAATGCTCACAGGACCTGAGTTTTGCTACCCAGATCTTGGTTCCCAAACTAGAGAGCATCACAGCTCCCTTGAAGAGTTACATGCTTCTAGAGGTTTTTGTTGTTGTCAGAAAGCTCTGGAGAGGTTCCAAGAACAAACAGTCTCTCAGCCCAAGGGGCCTTCCTGTGAAGTGTGGGAGTGTGTCTGCTGTGTTCACTGGGTTAAAAGCACAGTTCCCCTGGGCATCTTCTCCCTGAGCCTGCTCGAAAGGTACCGTCGGAGACTTCATCAAATCTACCTTTCACAGTGTCTTCTCCATGTTTGATACTTGTTTGTTTGTGCTAGGATCAAATCCAGGGCTTCTCTGCTGCTGAGCTGTAGCCCCAGCCCTTTTTGATAAGGTATCATTAAGTTGTCCAGGCTGGCTTTGAACTTGCAATATTCCTGCTTCAGCTTTCTGAGTAGCTGGCCTGATAGGACTGCACCACCAGCCTCAGTTGGCTACTCCATTGGTGTTCCTAAAGATGGCCACAAAGTTCCCTGGGCCTCGGTCACTCTATTCGCTTCTGCCGTTAGGAGGGATAGAAAGATGTGGGGACGGGGAAGGGATGTTCTGTGAACCTGAAAGTGGGGTGACGGGTGTGCAAGCAATGTCGGGGTTCATTGTGGCCATGGGTCTGGACTCCCAGAGTGTGAAGGTCCTGGTTAGCTGTAGGACATGGGGCAGTTTGAGGGACAGTGGGGGAGTAGAGGGGGGTGAAAGTCTGGTGAGCAAGTGGGTTTGTGTGTGAAGGGTGTGTGTGTGTGTGTGTGTGTGTGTGTGTGTGTGTGTGTGAAGGGTGAGTGTGTGTGCCCTTTCTTGATGACGGGAGGCTGGAGAGCCACATGCCCAGCTTTTGGGAAGTGAGAGGAATGCGTGGGTGTGGTGAGGGGCTTGGGAGGATGTACTGCAAGGGTGTGGTGGGCTCATGGTGGGTGTGTTGTCGGAAAGGAGCGGTCCCCAAGTTGGTCCTTGTGGAATCTGTGGGTTCAGCTTGCTGTGTGGCTTGCTGGCTCCTCAGAGTGGAGTTGGTGTAGGAACAGTCAGTGTGTCTTACATACAGCGTTGGGATACAGTTTAGGTGCTGGTGTGTCTCAGGAGATGGGTACACCGTTGCTCCAAAAACAAAGTCCACAGGTAAGGCCAATTTGGGTTGTCATGGAAGAATGAGAGTCTCTGTTCCCACAGGATGACCTGACAAGTGTCGAGGCTCCAGGCTGAGCTGGGTCACCAGGCCTGCCACATCAGACACGTGTTGATTGTGCCTCTGAGGTTGGCTTGTTCACTGCATGGCCACCTCACCGTCTTTCCTCACACCTGCTCACCACCTGTCCATCTCTCATTAGAGGGTAGTTAGCCAACCAGACAGATGATGGACAGTCCTGACCTCCTGAGCTATTGTTGGAACTGACAAAACAGGTGACCTTTGTAGGTCAGCCTTGCCTCGGAGCTTTGGTTCTTCTTCATATCCTGTGTGGTGTCAAGGACTGAATGGTCTTTTGATAGCTGTATTGCCCACACCTGGAGAATGTCAGCCCAGCGCTGAGACCATGTGACAGGTCTCCTCTGCGGGCTGGCAGCGGGACTGGCTGGCCATGTAGGCAGTGCTGCTTTCACATGGCAGATGGTTCTTGGACAGTCGTATGTCTGGCCTTCCCCTGAAAAGCAATGCAGACAAGGCCTGATTAGACAGCATCTATAAACACTAGTTCAGTCATCAGATGCAGCCATCATGTGCATTAAAACAATAATGAAAATGTATAACCCACTGTGTGAGGGCTGAGTGAGTATTCTGGAGGGAGCCTGAGAGCAAGTTCCAACTTCGCCTCCTTCGTGCATTACTCTCTTACCCTGGGTAGAGACAGGCATGGTACCCTGGACTTCACAGGCTGTGGAGGGAAATGATAATGTTAATAGGACCTAGCTCATTGCAAATGTTTCCTGACAAATTACACCATTTCCTTTAAGAAGAGGTGAGGAAATACATGTGCAGTTGTGCTGGCTGGTTTTGTGTGTCATTGACACAAGCTGGAGTCATCGGAGAGGAAGGAGCCTCAGTTGAGGAAATGCCTCTGTGAGATCCAGCAGTAAGGCATTTTCTTAACTAGTGAACAACGGGGTGTATGTGTGTGGGAGGGTGCAGGGGGGCCCAGCCCATGGCAGGTGGTGCCATTCCTGGGCTGGTGGCTCTGGATTCTACAAGAGCCGGCTGAGCAAGCCAAGGGAAGCACATAGCACCCCTCCGTGGCTTCTGCATCAGCTCCTGCCTTCGTGATCCTGTCCTGACTTCCTTCAGTAAGGAACAGCAATATGGAAGTTCAATAAGCCAAAGAACTCATTTTCTCCCCAGCTTGCTTTTTGGGCACGGTTTCATGGCAGTGATGGAAACTCTGACTAAGACAGTAGTCTCCTGCAGGAGGATAGGTCTGTAGAGACTGTGCTGAAGATGGGTGGCGATTCATGGTGATAAAAGGAAAAAGACAGAGAGAAAAAGGAGGATTAGGAGCAGAGGAGGGTGATGACATCATCAAGGTATAGTGATGACATCATCAAGTGCCGTGATGGCACTATATGCTACCATCAGGACATCGTGGTGACATCATCAGAATATGATGACATGATCAGGACATCATGATGTCACTGTAATGATGTCATCTGGCACCATAATGGGTCCAAGATGATGCTATCAGGACATCATGATGAAGTCACTTAGAGTGTTGTAGGATGCCATTCTTCAAATTGCAAGTTGATGTTGCCAGAACAAAGGTGGGCAAGGCTTCTCTTCAAGACACTCTTGTGCCCTCTCCGGGGAGCCATGCTTTCCTGGCCCTCACCCTCCCCCCCTTGCTCTCATCTCTGTGCCATCAAACTGGACGGGAGGGACCCAGCCTTGTATGGCACTGTGCAGGGGCCAGCAGAAGAGTTTCTGCTGCTGAGTGCCTACACAACAAACGGTTCTCAACCTTTGGGTCTCAATGCCCCAAGGCCATTGGAAACCACAGATATTTACATTACAGTTCCTAACAGTAGCAAAACCATAGTTATGAAGTAGTAAGGAAAATAATATCATGGTTGGGGGTTCACCACAACATAAGGAACTGTATTAAAGGGTGGGAACATGAGGAAGGTTGAGACCCACTGGCCTAGACTGTTGAACAGTGCTGTGGTCAGGCATGTGGGCAGGTTTCCGAGTGTTCCGAGGCTGGAATGAGGACTGCATGCTAAAAGGTGGTATAAGCCTTCAGGTCACGATGTGGTTGCTGGTCTAATGTGGGGGGCACAGGCTACCAGCGGTGGGAGTTCACATGGCTTTCTAAAATAAACACCCAAACCTCACTTGTTATGTTGGTAGCAAGATCTAGATTCAAAGATGTCTTATAAACTAGAATCTATTCAGTTTTTATAAGGGTAACGATATTCACAAAAGATTGTTATGGCAAAGTTACTGAGTTAATTATGACAAGGCTGGGCAGTAAATTCAATTTTCTAGGGCAAAAATTGTTCACAAGTCATAGAAAGCAGGATGACTTTGTGTAACAAATACTCTGCCACATGCTGTTCCCATAGCAAACATCCAAGGGCCTCCCCAGTTAATGCAGAGTTAAGGTTATAGATCAGTAATGGGGAGCCATGCTTTGAGGATGTAGGCTGTGTGCCAGGGAGTATACAACCATGTTTAACCGACACAGCCTGCCGGGCTTACTCTCAAGGCAAAGTTCATCTTCCACGGCAGACAGTGTGTTCTGTTTTGCTGAAGAGCATGGTGCTCAAGCATAAAGAGACCTTGTGCAAGGGGCACACAGGGACAAGTTCTCATCACCACAAACAGGTGGCACTTCCACAGCGATTTTTCCTAGTGCACAAGCCACAGGTCAAAGACCCACAAATAAAATTCCAGGTAAACGTGGGGAAGACGGTGCTGAAGACAAGAACAGCCACACAGACGAGCGGTGACAGAGAAGATCAGTGCAATCAACGCCGGTTCCTGAGGACGAGAGGGTGGATGTCTCCACAGGACAGACCGGGGAACTAACAACGGCAGGAACCAGAGGAGACTGTCCTGGGCTTCCACAGACAGAGGGACAGGAGAATACGAACAACACGCACCAAGATGCCATAGCTAGATCCCCACAGTGGCACACACTCCACAATGAATAAACATTCCGAGAATCCCTCTAGCTCTTACAAATGCTGAATATGTAATAATGAAAACAACAACAACAACAACAACAACAAAAACCAACCTCTTCCTGTGGAGTTGGACTATAACTCAAGAGTAGAGATGTGCGCCTTCTTATGCAAAATACAAGCCATGGGTAGTTGAGAGGCCAAAGTGGTCAGTTTGTGGGAATGTGGAGTCCTCTTGCAGTTAGCACCATCATCTTGTACGGAAGTCATGGCCTTAGGTAAGGGCCAAAGGGCTCTTGGTGCTTGGGCTGCTGCAGCTCCTGAATGGGCGGGCCCCATGTGGGGCAGATATACAATGCACTCCCCAAAGGAGTCAGGTTAGGCTTCTGTGGAATTTTTCCTCCTGACCCCCTGCAATTGTCCCTAACCTGCTCACTCCTGAGCTGGTTGCCTGCTCTTTCTGGAACCCTGAATGTTGCAATGAATCATGAGACAATTAATAAAATCAGATCTATACTGTATCTTTAGGAGTGCATCTAGTAAATCTATAGTTTATAAATAACAATAGCATCATACACATTTCCAAACAGTATGTACCATCAATACTAGCTCTTTGCTATTCAATCAATGCTTGGGTTAAGTACAGGTTTGTAGACCTCTTGCGACTATTTCTCAAGATCCCAGCAGGGATCCAAAGCTCTCACCATTAGACATTGTGATCAAGATTGTTGCAGACAGGGGACATCAATTGTCCTTGCAATTACTTGTAACTTGTTGTCTCCAGCATGGTGGGTCAATAGTATCCGGGCACCCTTTGAAATGCTGATTGATCGACTCACCCCATGTGTTTGGAGGTCCTCTGAGGATCCTCTGGTGACTATCACCCTTCAGAGTAGAGGTTTGGGGCATAGAAGTTAGGTTCTTAAAATGAAGTTCAGCAGTGGAAACAAAGCAATTTATTTTGGGTGAAATAGTGAATGTCAGATACCAGCATGGCTTACGATTTCCAGTTCTTCTCCAACTTGGATTCAGGGAAGACTCTCCCGACCCCAGAGAAGTGATAAATTCTGGGCAGTGGCCTGGGAGCAGAAGTGACATTATACAGAAGGAGTCAGGTGAAGTGTCCAGTCATTCTCCAACTACCAACTTGTAGACGAATTTCTAAATGGTCTTATTAAATGAAAACAAACCTGGAGCCAGGTATTGGGGTGAATGCTGGAAGATCAGAGAAACAGAACCAGTCACAGCTAACCTCACCTCGACAACTCCTCAGCTGATCCTGTTTCCTCAAACTGAAAGCCTCTGAGTCCTCATCCGAATGGATCTCAGCTGAACTGCTGCTAAAAGCCTAAAAATTTAAAAGCCTCTAGTTCCTGGTTCTCATGCCTTATATATCTTTCTGCTTCCTGCCATCACTTCCTGGGATTAAAGGCATGTGTCTTTCCCAAGCAAGACGTGAGATCTCAAGTGCTGGGATTAAAGGTGTGTGCCATCATGCCTGGCTCTGTTTCCAGTGTGGCCTTGAACTCACAGAGATCGGGATGGATCTCTGCCTCCAGAAAGCTAGGATTAAAGGCATGTGCTACCACTGCCTGACCTCTATGTTTAATATAGTGGCTGTTCTGTTCTCTGACCCCCAGATAAGTTTATTGGGGTGCACAATATATCAACCACACCAACTATCCCCTCCCTGACTGCAGATATTCTCAGATTATTAGGAGGGACCTCAAGACCCAGTCATTTATGCTGAGAACCACCACACAAGGAAATACCTGTCTGCTTGGCCCCTGGCTACAGTGGATTTCAAGTGAGAACTGAATGAACCTTGTCATGACCACCAAGAATTGGGTTTTAACACTTTGGTCATAGGACAAAGTGTTGGTACTGACCAGGAAGCTTCTTTGCTGCTGGCTAGCTTTCATAGAAGATACTACCCAGACTGCTGAGAGAAAACATCATCAGCAGTCTTACCTAGATGTGAACCCTGAGAGGTTTAGTAATGACTGGTATGGCAAGATAAGCCTATGGATATAATAGTGGCATGGATATTATTGGGAAAACCAACTGCCTTCTGGTTGGATTTAAGGCCAGGGTAGTTTCCCGCTGAAAGACTACACTTTCCAGTTTCCCTTGAGGACTCTGGAAGTTATTTCCATTCCTGTCAGGGGCCACATTCCATTTTCTTCTGTAGACATTTTGGCCGTCTGCACATGTGGGTGACAAAAAGATGCTCTTTCACCATGAATAAACATGGTCCCACCTAAGGTCAGACCAAGACTCTCTTTCAGCCTTCCATCTCTCCACAGCTGCCTTTTTAATAATCTAACACTGTAGAGTTAGATTCTAATTACTAGAATGCTTTATATTATATACCGAGCCAAGAACTCATATTTGGGGAGTACATAGGTTCCAGAGGTGAACCTACTATTATTATTTTGCTAAATGGACATTGTATCAAACTGCCCTTTAAATTCCTATCTCTATACCTGTGTATTAGTGAAGCTCTCAGAACTTATCGAAGAAGTTGTGTGTGTGTGTGTGTGTGTATGTGTGTGTGTGTGTGTATGGTGGACAAAGGACAAGTGCACATAAACATTTAATTGAATCCTCTACCCTTGAGAAGAGCATGAAAACACATTCCAAGAACAATTCTGTGTTTTAAAGAAATTGAGGTCACAAGACTCTTGTTTCGTTTTCTTGGAGTTTTCTCACAATCACTCAGAATTCTCACAATGACTCCATTCTTGGACTATGTTTCCAGCAAATCAACACTTCAGAATGGAGGGGGGAGGGGATCACGACTCCCCACCCCTAGCTGAGGTGCTCTTGACTATGGATGGCTTCTGGGGGAAGAGTCAGTTTTCTTTGAGGGTGTGGCCCCTCATGGGTTGACCACAATCCATTGGATGGCTCGATAGCCATGAGTATATGGGCAACACAAATTGGGCTGGATGGGTTATTTTACAAAAGGGAAACAAGGTTGGAATGAAGTAGCAGGAGGTGGGGGGCTGACCTAGGAGGAGCTGGAGGAGAAGTGGGAGATGAGTATGATCAAAATATATTGTATGTATACATGAAATTTTCAAAGAATTAATAAAAATACATTCAAATAAAAATTTTGGGTATTATCAGCAGGGTGGTGGTGGTGGTGGTGGTGGTGGTGGTGGTGGTACACACCTTTAATCCCAGCACTTGGGAGGCAGAGGCAGGTGGATCTCTATGAGTTCAAAGCCAGCTTGATCTACAGAGCTAGTTCCAGGACAGCCAAGACTACAGAGAAAAACCCTGTCTTGAAAAACTTAAAAAAAAAAATTAGGTGTTATCACAGAAAAACCCAGACTAATTTAATTGACTTGCCTTTGTTGGAGTATTGCTCAACTGTCAGAAGTTATAATTAAAAAATTATAGGTACCATGGGAAAATGCTTATTTATACAAGACAGAGTGAAAAAGAATAAACCAACAGACTATAAAGTTGATTTAAATTTATATATACGTATATGTACATATATGTGTGTATTCAGGCCCAGTCTGGATAGGAACATGTATAGACATGCATATATTATACTATAATGGGAATCCTGAGTTGTTAAAAACAAGAACAGTTTGTGAATGAAAGGCTGCTCCTGTCTGAAGAAACGGAGTATTGGAGGAGGCCTGTCAGTCTGCGGTGAGGGTCCTGAAGCATGGTGGGGTGTTTTTGTTTTGTTTTCTTTTTTTAGTCTGGGGTCTCCTGTAGTCCACTCTGACCTTGAACACGATAGGTAACTGAGGATAGCCTTGAACTCTTGATCTTCCTGCCTCTGTGTCCTAAGTTCTGGGAGTTCAGAATGTGCCACCATGAGTTGTCTTTGGACATAGGGCACTTGGATATCATGGAGTTCTTTGAGAATTCATAGTGAGCAAACCTAGACTTAGTTTTATGTTGTTTACATTTCCTAATTTTTTTTTCTTCCCACCAGGTTTTGGTGCTGTTCCATTAGAATGGAACCAGCCTCTGGCAAGGTTCTTTGTCAGGGACAGTTTGACTCCCAGGGTTATAGGCCCATTCTGGAGACATTTTTGGTTGTGCTGCTGGCATTCGGTGGTGAAGGCTTGGCTTGCTGCCAAACATCCTGTAATGCCCAGGATGCCCTTTAGCCCACAGCACCCAGCTTCCATGCTCACAGTGCTGTGGCCTGGCATTCCTGCTCAGGGGAAAAAGAGGTGAGTTTTCTTTCTTCCTGATTCCCAGCTTCCTTAGAGGATTGGGGGTGTTTCTACCTGAGTAGCCAATGACCTGGGAAGTCAAACTGAAAACTAGGTGTCTTCCTGCTGCTGGAAGGGCTGGGTTTACCCCTCCTTGGGGGTTTGGGTTCACAGCTGTCCTTGGATACAGGCTGGACCAGGGTAGCATGGGAATGGCAAGCTTTGGGGAGCAGAGAGAAGAGCTTGTGAAAGCAAAAACGGATGATAAAGTGTCGCATGGACTGCATTGATCCTTTTGGTCTTGACCCAGATCTTTTCCATCAGGTGAACTGTCATGGTGTCTCTTTGCAAACTGTGTCTACCAAATGAAGAGGGGCTTGTTGGTGAAACCCTCACAAGAGCTTCTTTAGAGTTAGTGGGAGCAACCTATAGTCTGTGTATCTCATAGAGGGTGTAGAGGTGTGCTATGCAGGCACCCTCTAAAAAAAACCTGTGGGCCATGAGGTTGGGGAAGCAGAGTGTCAGGGTGTGTCCAGTCACAGACTCACCTCAGTTACACCTCCCTGGCTCACTGATGGCAGCTTTAGGGGGACCCTGGAGTGTCCCAGGGCTTCTGGAAGGGTGGAATCTCAGAGTGACTGATGACTAGAGGCCACTAAGGGATGAGAACACCAGAGGTACTTGACACAGAGCCACTGGGAAGTGCTGAGCCGGTGCGTCAGGCTGGGCCTTCCTCCCGTGGCCATTATTCATAGCAGGCTGTATATTTTCATGGCTGTGCTTCTTCTGACAAGATGAAGTGCGTTTCTGACACACGGAATTTTCCAATAAAGATTTCATTGTCTCGTTCCCCTGTGAGGAATGATAAGTGAACTTGATACTTCTCTGTTCAGGCTTCATCAATAAAAAATGTTTCTGGTTGGGTTATTCCCGTTGATTCCTAATGAAGTGGCATTTATGAGGGGCCCTTCAGCCTTAAACTTGAGAGGGAGTCAGGGAAGGATGGCATGTTGAACTGGATTATTAACCATCGAAGTGAGTGTGAATGGCTGTGTGCATACATAATCTAGGGAAGTAAATACACAGCTTTCAGAGATTTAACATGCCTCATCCAGAAGAGGGTCTTTCACACATTAAAGCATAGTTACTGCTGTCAGTGGAAATGGATTTACCCACTAACCCGGACTCACAGCCCTACTCCAATACATCACCTGCTGAACCAGGTATGGCCCCCATCGAGGCTGACATAGCATGGCCTCATCTGACACTTGATTTAGACCCACAGTGCTGATGTACTAAGTTGGTAACCACCCTCAACAGGAGTGTGTTATCACTCCGTGAACAACATCATTAAGACAGAGCATGCCAGCTGAAGACGCACTGTACCCATGGTGTCCCCTGTTTCTGGCTCACTGCCTAGGGAGATAGGACCCCCAAGAGGAGGAGACATGGGATGGAGCAAGGGGCCCCCCAGTGTGTAAGTCAGTTAGCAGAGGTGGCTGTAGAAGCCAGCACAGGTCCCTGCAGATGGATGTCCTGGGAGGACGGAGAACTCAGCCTCAGAGACGTAGGGAAGGAGGCGCTATGGAGGGGATGTGTGTGCTGTAACGGGAACTCAGCCTACGGTGTCTCCTTCGTTCTCCAGACACTGGGGGGGCAGAAGGTGCTTTTCCACCTGCCCCCCTAGGAAGCTCTTCTGAGAAATTTTCTTTCTCTCAGACCGCTCTTATCGTTTCCACCAATTTAACTTCCAGACAGATATGCTGGTGGCACCTGTTTCTGAGATTGTTGAAAAGATGAAATAATGTACACAATCCATTTAAAAACTGCCAGGAGCAATGGTAAGAACACAGAGAGGGCTGGCTGCCGTGGTGCTCTTCTCTCTTGTCCCTACATTTTGCTTCCTCCTCTCCCCTCCTCCCCGTCCCCTCATTTCCCATCCCCTTCTTGTACTCTCCCCCTCTCTGGTCCTGCTCTTCTTCCTCTGGCCCTCCTCCCAAGTCCCTCCTCACTTGTTACCTTTATTCCTGGCTGGGGCAGAGCGGGACTGATCACTACTGTTGGTGGCTGGGCAGTCAGTCCTTGGGATGTAGTCCACAGGGGGCCAGCTCAGCCTCCTACAAGTGACCAAAGACACAGCATCCTCTCAGGCTCGCTCGCTCGCTCGCTCGCTCGGGGCAGCATGCCACTCTTCTGTGCCCGCTGATTGGAAAGGCGAGAGAGGGTCCCTTCACCTTCTTCCTCCCTAGGTAGTAACTGAAAAATGACTGAGTATTCAGGACTTGGTAAGTTCTCCCCGACATGCCTCTCCTGGATGAACTTCAAAAGTGGGAAGTGGTGGCATCATCCTGTTCCTTGTTCATAGGAAACTACACTGTCACACCGACTTTCATGGTCTCCACCATGGCTCTGCATCTGACCATACTGCTTTTCCGAAGGATGGTCATGTCTGCTTGCTTGCAGCCCAATTCCATTTTTAGGCTTCCGTTGTAAGTTTTTAAAAATTAATTTAAAATTTGAGGAGAAAAGGGGCACCAGGAAGTGGAATGGAGCTAAATCCTGTGTTCAAGAAGATGAATGGATTAAGAAATGGAGTAAAGGGAGTGGTGACCGCAGGACAAGATCCAACCCAGCTAAGTTTCCAACTTGTGAAAAGGAATTAAAGAAAAGCTTAGACGGGTGGTGGTGGTGGTGGTGGTGGTGGTGGTGCATGCCTTTAATCCCAGCACTTGGGAGGCAGAGGCAGGCGGATCTTTGTGAGTTCGAGGCCAGCCTGGTCTACAAAGCGAGATCCAGGGGGAAAAAATGTAGAAAAGCTTAGAGTCAGGTGTTGTGGTGCACATCTTTAATTCCAGCACTCAGGAATTAGGCTGGAGGATCGCTGAGTTTGAGTTCAGCCTGGTCCACAGAGCAAGTTCCAGAACAGCCAAGTTTAGGCAGTGAAGGCAACCATCAAAAACAGAAAGTCGGTGAAGATGTAACGGAACGAGGGGGCCATGTGCTAGCCCCAGCAAGCAGCAGCACTTGGCAGCTTCAACCACAGGCTTCTGGAGTTAAGGACAGAAGAAAGGGGCTATGGAATTTGCCTCCATGACCAAAGAAAGCCGCTGAGGCCAGGCATGTGTCAGGGGTGTCCCTGAATGGAGGGCTAGAGAGCCCATTGTGTGAAGCTGGGATGTTAAAGCCAGGATTGCCTTGGAGATCACAAGCAAGACGTTGGAGATGCCAGAGCCATGGGATACCTGCCGAGGAGAGCTGCTAACAGGGAGTGGAACCAGCCCAAGAGAAAGAGGTGTGTTGCAGTCAACAAAGCCGAAAGGAATTGGAGATCTGAAGAGTGTTTGACATCAGACATGGAGATACAGAGTTTGGAGTTTACCCAGCTGTTTTTCAGTCTTGCTCTGGTCCAGTATTTCTTCACTATGCTCCTTTCCCTATGTTTTGGACTGGTAATGTATATCTTGTGACATTATATGTTGGAAGGATGTGATCTGCTTTTTGATTTTGATTTTACAGGGGATTACAATTAAGAGATCACAAGAATCTCAGAAGAGACTTTTACCTTCAGACTTTCACATAAATTTGAGACTATTATAGACTATGGGGATTTTTGAAGTTGGACTGAATGCAGTTTTGTATTATGATATGGCTACAAGCCTTTGGGGGCCGAGGAGTAGAATGTGGTGGTTTGAAAGAAAATGCCCCCCAAAGGGAGTGGCACTATTAGGAGGTGTGGCCTTGTTGGAGTAGGTGTGATCTTGTTGGAGGTAGTGTGTCACCGTGGAGGCAGGCTTTGAGGTCTCTTATATGCTCAAGCCATGCCCAGTGTCCCAGACCATGTCCTGTTGCCTGCAAGATGTAGGATTCTTAGCTACTTCTCCAGCACCATGTCTGCCTGCACACGGCCATGTCCCACCATGATGATAATGGACTGAACTTCTGAACTATAAGTAAGCTACCCCAGTTAAATCTTTTTTTTAATATAGCTGCTGTGGTCATGGTGTCTCTTCACAGCAATAGAAACGCTAACTAGAACACCTTCTAATAGTGCCACTCCCTTTGGGGGCCCTTTTCTTTCCAACCAGCCCAAGCCTCCTCCATGTCTTTTTGTGGCTTGACAGTTCACTTCTCTTCCAGCAGGCGTAAATGTCCAGTGTGAACGTCCCACAGTTAATTGTCTGTTCATCCCCTGCCGGAAGTCGTGCATGAAGTGGTTCTAAATATCTCTGGGCAGATTTTTGTGTTAAGTTAAATTTTCACCCCATTTGGATAAATACCGAGTGGTGTGCTTGCTGCGTCATGTGGAAAGAGTGTGTTTAGTTTTGTAGAATGTCGTCTTCCATAGCGGCTCTGCCATTTTACACTCTCTAGTAATGACAGAGAGTTCTCTCTCTCTCTCTCTCTCTCTCTCTCTCTCTCTCTCTCTCTGTCTGTCTCTCTGTCTTTCTGTCTCTCTCTCTCTCTCTCTCTCTCTCACACACACACACACACACTTCCTGGTCACGCTATGTTTCCTGTGTGTGTATATAATGTATATAGTGTTGGCCAGCCAGCCTGCTGTTCCTGCCACCATGTCTGCCCCCCAGGATGGAATGATCCCCTTGAGATACAATGGAGACTAGAACCCTCTTTCCTTAGGTTGGTCCTGGTCAGGTATTTGGTCACAACAGTGAGAAAAGTAACAAGCACAGGCACCCTTGTAGCTCGGCCTGTGAAGAGCTGCACTGAAGAGAGGCGGCACAGCCTTGCTGTTCTTCCGGGAGCAGGCCCCACGTGCAGGGCAGCACCCGGGTGGGGAGAGAGGATGAGACTGGGCAGAAGCCCAGTCACGGGGCCTTCATTTAGTGGATCTGGGGAGGATCCCAGAAACCTAAACCTTTAGCAGCAGTTCAATTCTGATACAAGGTCATCTTACACACAAGGGCGTGAAGGTTTCATGGCATGCCCCCGTCACAGCTGGCTGGGCTGAAGACTCAGTGCTTAAACCTCGGTGACCTGACCAATCACGAGGCCCCTCTCTTGCACCCACGCTGCTTTGCTTTATGACTAGTGGTGGGAGTGCAGAGCACACGCAGCCTGTAAGTGCCTTGATCCTGAGAGTACTTAGCACACGCCCGTGGAGACAGCCTATCACCATTATTCAAGCTTGTCTGAAGCAGGAGGCAGAATCCATGGGAGATAGGGCTTCTAGGTCACAGATGAGCACCCGAGAGTCCAAGAGGGAGTTAACAGGTTCAAGGTTACGCAGACAGGATGTCTGGGTCTGAGTGATGCTGTCCAGAGGGAACCTGCTGTCTTCTGTTGGGCTCTGACATGGCTTTCTCCTCGGGAACCCTTCAGCCTCTACTGGCGCTGTCTCTCCTGTCTGTCTTTTGGCTTCCAGGCCTGGAGTAGAGACCTCTGCAGTCCGTCTTTGCTGAAGCTCAGAGGGCCTCTACAGGTGGCATCCTGGATTTATGGGACCCCTCTTCTCCGACTTCCTCATCTCTTCCTGGTTTCTGAAGGTCAGAAACTCCCCTTTTCCTAGGGCTGTGGGCTTGGTGATAATTTACAAGGGCTCTCTGTGGGTCTTCCTCTGTTCTTGTCAGGTTCTTCTTCTACCTTAAGGTAGAGAGCACATTCCGGGAAGCTACATATATTTTTTCCAATTGATTTCTTGTCAGGTCTAACAAGATCAATCAAATCATATGGCCAATAAAACTGATTTAGTACCCATAAAGTTCCATGACATCTCGTCTGTTCTGAGGATGAATGACAAAGAAGAGTGGCTGTGTGTGTCTCCCCTCCTGCTCTCAGGAGGACGTGGGACCCTGTGAGGGACTCTGTGTCTCTCCCCTCCTGCTCTCAGGAGGACGTGGGACCCTGTGATGCCTTGCTGAGCTCTGTCCCATCAGCAGATGTGAGGAAGGACCCAGGGCACGTACCCTGATGTGCTGCAGGAGGCGCAGCCAGAAGTGCCTCAGGGCCAACTTGATCCCTGAGCAGACAGGAGCATGAGGCAGCAGCCTCAGCCCCGATGGGACAACTAGGCACATAGTACAACCCAACCACCCTGGAGTGGCAGGGAAAGCAATGCCTTCCATTTTCATCTTGTACTGGGAAGCTCAGCTCATCCCTCCATCCTAGCCTCTGTTTGGCCAAAGTGGGCTTTGAATCTGAGATGGACCCAACAAGTCCTCCTTTCAAACTTTAGAGTCGGGTCAAGGCTGAGACAGAAGGACAGGGATGAACAGAGAAGAGCCCAGGCTGAAGGTCTTTGAGTCCTTTGGCTGAGTTTCCATCCCCACTTCTTTATAAGGGTGTTTCTGACACCATTGCCTACAGGAAGCCCCCATTTCTGGAGCTGACCTTGTGATCTGTTTGTAGACAAACATCCCCATGGAAGCAGGCTGCTTCCAGATGGTCTGTCCTAGCTCGTCTAGATCTTGGAATCAAGATTTCTTGAAAGAGAATTTGAAGAAATACAGGTTTCCAGGGTTCCTAGGGCTTTGGAGGGAGCTCTTATCCTGGCTTTAGGATTTTGGAGTCAATAAAGGCAGAGCAGAACAGCCCTCAGCTGGCACTATGGGATATGGGAAGGTGGCTCGCGTCACACAGGCTGAGATGGTGGTCTGTTAAAACCTTAAGTGTTCTTTGTGTTTCAGCACTCTAGAGGGAAGTGACACAGTCTTTTCTGCCTCTCTGCCACCTGTCACCTGTGTGGCACTTGTATTTATTAAGAGGCCTGGACCAGACCTGCGTGTCCCCAGCTGTTGATAACCAGAGTCCGTGGAAGGGTCCTAGGAAAAGACACTCCTTCTCCAGCCAGGAGTTCCCCCTCGGCCTTGGCTCTCTCATCTCCAGACTGGACTGTGGGCAGCTACTGTGCTCAGGGCTCTGTATGTTGTCCTGCCTGTCATGAGCTCACACATCCAGTTTCCACCCATTCCCAGGAGCAGGCTTGCTGGAGACTATGAATCATAGCCTTTGTCATCTGGCCATTCCAATTTTGACCAATGACTGGAAGCTGTTAATGGGAGAGATCCGAGCTTGCAATCAATCACAGTGACTCAACAGATCAGTGAGTACCCCGTCCAGTGGAGGATTAGGAGCCATTCCTTAGAAGTGCTGGGCACTGCCAGCCACCGAGTGCCACACAGGGCTGGTGTCTGATTGAGCCTGAGTGTATGCCTTTTAATGTATTTTTCATTTCCCCTTTGCCTGAGGCATAACTAACAATTCCAAGGCAGTCACCAGAAAAACACTCACACCCCAGGGCCAGAACAACAGGGTCATAAATGCACACAAGTGGAAGAAATGTCAGCTTCCCCAAAGCACCCGCCTGGCACTGTGACAAATGTGACCAATTCACTGGACAAATTATTTTAATTGATAAATGACCTGTGAGTTTTGAAGACTAACAGCAGCAAAATATATATTGCAACATTTCCCCAGCAAAGGCCTGTAATAAATAGGTCTCCTTTGCAGCATCAACAGAGTGGTAATTCTGCGGTCTCCAACTCCAGGCTCTGCGTTGTGATGTTAGTCCTGCCCAGTAGGTAGCGGCTGCTTCCTGTGGAATGGAGCCTCTCCAGGCGCAGTGTGTCTGTGTCTTCTCACGGAAAGCTCCTGGCCTCTTCTCCATGGCTCTTACATATAACCTCAGTGTGCGGGGGAGTAGAAACCAGGGAAGTTGGTAGTCCACATCTGGGTGCAAGTGATGGCAACCAGACTGCCCAAGTTCAACACACAGGAAGGTTGGCTGCTGCAGAGGGAGCTCATTATTTCATGCAGTGGGTCTTTAAGACTAAGGACTTTTATTTCAGATTATAGATATGTGCACACATTCAAAGACTAATTCTTCAGATGGTTAGGAACATGGAAAATTCCCAGGGAGCGTCTTCCCTGGAGTGCCGGGTTCCTCACTCTCAGGAGCTTCTCAGGGCATGGGTGAAACAGAACAGCTATGCCTCACTCAGTGCTGTGTGAGCTGGCAAGATTTGCAGGATCTGGCTGTGTAACTTGTGGGGGCAAAGTCTGTTCAACACACTATGGTCCCTGAGGGGCATGGAATGTCCAGTCATCTGCAGGGCCCAGAAGACTTTGCTGTTCAATTGTCTTTAGATGAGCATTGGGAAGGGGGTTCCATCACAGCAACACCAAGCCCCTTTCTCTCTCCAGGAACTCACGGTGTGCCCCACAGTGGCACATGCTGAGCCGAGTTTCATGGAGATTATATGCTCATGCCAGCACAGGTCTGTTGAAAAGCATTTTGGGGGTCACTTGGCACTTTTTCCTAGAATGTGCTGGCATCTCTTCTTTTATTCAAGTCCCAATTTTCCTACTGCCTTCCTGGCTCTAACCAACTACGGTAGTCATTATGGCTGTTCTGGGTGTGGTTCAGCCCTATAGCATCAAGCATCCTTGAAGAAGACGGTAGAGAGGGGGCAGAGCAGGGCTAGTTAGGAGCTATGGGGAGCCTGGCCATCTGTTTCAACATATCTGGACACTGGCTCCTTTTCCTACAGGGAAAGAAGGCACTCCAGGCACCCATCGAGAGGGGACAGGTGCTGCTACTTTGGAAAGAGGAATTGGGGAGGGGTGGTATCCTGAGAACAGGTTCTTCATGGGGAAGGCAGGCAGGGGGAGATCATGAGAGCTGAGGGGCAGGGTTGGCTCAGAATGGGCAGGGCACAGGAAGAGAGAGAAGGGGTCTCTGGAATAAAGCCGCCTAGGTCAGCTCTGGCTGCCCAGACAAGTGTCATAAATAGTGTGTCCTGTCTGAATAATGTCATTCATTTTTGGACTCCTCAAAAGCAGTCCTGTTAAGTGTAGGCAGATTTTTCGGCCCTGCCTGCCAGCTTCCAAATAACCACATAGAGACTTCTTATTAATTAAGAAAGCTTGGCTGATAGCTTAGGCTTGTTCCTAACTAGTTCTTATAACTTAAATTAACCCATATCTTTTAATCTATGTTCTTTTATGTGGCTTAGTTACTTTTACTCTGTACTCCCATGCTGCTGCCTCTCTGTCTGGCTTGTGACTTCCTGTGTCTCTGCCCTTCTTCCCAGTGTCCTTTCTGCCCTCCAGATCCTGCCTAGCTATTGACTGTTCAGTTTTTTATTACACCAATCTGAGTGACAAATTTTCACAGTGTACAAAAAGATTATTCCCCAACAGTTGAAGTGGTGTGTGTGTGTGTGTGTGTGTGTGTGTGTTTCAGGGGGTGGGTTGAGCCTCTCATAGTCAGACATAGAGAGCAGAACTCTTTGGAGTGGCTGCTGCTAGAGATGCAAAACTCAAGGAGAGAAGAGCATTCTGACAGATGAGCAACAGAAATCAAATATGGGAAGGGATGCAGTTTCAGTGGGAGGCCTGCAGGGGCCTGCAGGGAGAATGCTCTCAGCCAGCCTTCAAGTGGGAATTAGCTGTAATAGCAGCGGTGTTCAAGAGCAGGGTCTCCTGTAGAGGGGTGGTAGCCCTTGCCTGCTGAGCAGTGGTTGAGAGCTGCAGATTCTTTTTTTCTTTTTTATAAATTTATTTATTTATTTTTTAAATTACACTCATGATATTCATTAATTACACTCATGATATTAATCACATTTGTGGTATTCATAGATTACACTCACAGTATTCATTCAATTATATATATATATATTTTAATTTTAAATGACGAATGTCATTTATTGAAGGGGGGAGGAGATCTTAAATACAGGCTTACAGCACAATGGGAGGACCCCGGAGGGCAGAAGTTTGCTACTGATGTTTTACAATCTTGCTTCTAATCTGTTAATGCCCATTATTCAGGATACACAGACAAGGAACTTCTCTTAAGCATTCAGGAGGGTGGAACTTGGCAGGGAATTGGCATAGGGAGGATCTCAAGGTCAAGGTGTGCAAGCAAGGCAGCAGTGGGCTGCAGATTCTTAAAGCAATTCCTTTTGCCCCAACACCCCTCTCCCCAGTAGTCTTCCTAACTGGGAACTTTCCCATAGCCATCACTAATCTGTGAACTGGGCAGCATGGTGGACTGGGGGCTCTCCAGCTTCCTGTTCCTCTGGGGACACAGTAACCCACTTGCCCTTCTGTGGGAACTGAGGAAGAGCTGTGGACTTGTCCAGGGCCACTCTGGTGTGGGAGAGACGATGAGAAGTGGGTGGTGACCAAGCAGAGGACAGGCTGTAGACATCTCTCCTGAGGATGTCCCCCTGGAATCAGGGAGAAAGCAGGCAGCGGCAAGCCAGAGAAGCTTATTTCTCTTCTGTCTTCTGTGTTCACTGTCACTACCATGTTACATTAGGGTAATGTTCTTTTCCTGTGCGTGCACCTGTGTGTGTCCAAGCTATGTGCTGCAGAAAGAACACACCATCTTCTATTAAGGAGGGTGGTCATCCAGGCAGTGATCAGACTGACGGAGGGTCCACAGGGAGGGTTCTCTGCCTCTTCCTGTGATGGCAGGATGGCATTTATTTAAACTGATCACCTCAAGTTTGCACAAAACACTGAGTGAGATAAACAAATAGTATTTGCTCAGTAGTCAGCTGCCAAGGGTCTCCTTGCATGCATGGACCCTTGACGGTGATCTGCATTTCATCTTAGTTTATCCCTGTTAGCAGGTCCCTGAAGCAACCACCAAGTTTGTCCTACATGATAAAACATTTCTCCTGGAATCTTGTCCACATCGATTCTTAGCAAACTGCTTCTTTTGTGTTTATAACATTACCTTTGGAAAATCCAGAGGAACTTTTGTATTTCTAAATTTTAGGAATTTGATAGCCAGGACACTCTTGGAGTAGACACCATTCGGAATGAGCTGGGTCTGGTCCCAAGCCAGGCTGAGGGAACCTGAGCCAAGATGAGAAAAGTGGGAGCATGTGTCTTGTCATGTGCCCTGCTGCCCGGGAGCTGGAGGGAGGTTCCTCACTTCTGTACTGAGTGGATCTGATGAATGCCATGCTTTGCTGCAGGTCCACGAGTTGACACAAGAATGGGTCAAAAGGGATGTTTTGGGAGGCAAGAGCTCAGAGATCTGGGTATCTGGACCATAGCAGGGTGGTGTTAAGGTTCCTCATGTCTAAGAGACTACCACCTTTCCTGTGGAAGTACAGCTCAATAGGATGATGTTTACCCTTAGTGAACTATATTTATCCTTTTTTGCCTTTCCTGTCCAGGGCACCGGGGGAGAAACCCTGGCAGCAGAACTAGTTGACATGCGCAGAAGCAAGGATTTGGGAGGACAAAAGGTGACCCCCACCTAGTGATTTCCCAAGTACCTTCTGGACAGCAGGGGCTGCGGCTGCCTCCCCCACCTCCCAAAGGTTCTTTGTGGCTAGAATAAAACAGGAGCAATTAAACAATAAATAACGAGTTACTGGCTCTTCGGGGGCTCTTGGAGTATTGATTAAAGGCCCACAAGAATAAATTGTCATCCTCCTTGACTTATCTGGGCTTATATTTCACCACTAATTAAAGTTCACCCAGGGAGTGTTCCCTGGAATATAAAGAACTCCAGGACTCTGGCGGATTCCAGAGGCGTTGTTTGCTGAGGGGAGCAGAGACATCTTACAAGGGAAGCCCGGTGGCGGCTTTGCACACGGCACAGAGTTTAGCCGTACTGTTATTGCTGTTGCGGCTGCCGAGAGTCTCCAAACACTGTATACCATGGCCGGTGGTAAAGGGAATTTTCTTGGCTGTTGTTATTGCTTGGGGTTGACTTCATTGGTGACAGAGAGCTGACTGTGGGTATTTCCCCCTAAGGGTGCTATAGTCACATGTAAATGGGAAATACAATACAGTCAGCTCTGATTTGTGTTGACCATAGGCGTCTCCTTACTTGAAGGACAGATGGCTTGGAAGAGCTGGGTGGAGCAAGAGATGACTCGCACCTGTGAGATTAATGATATGGCCTTGATGAATTTTAATATTTGATTTCAAGGCAAACGTTAATAATATTAATAATTGCTTCGCTGCAGGCTGCTGTTGAGCAGGCTGAGAATATCTGACTAGTAAGCACCGGGCTAAAATGAATGCATTCAGGGAAAAGCTTGGTGTGGTATCAGTTATTTCCTGTAGGAGAATTAGTGGGAAGAATGGCTTGTCACACCCATTTCCTCTTCTCCGGCCACATATGGAGAAGGTGTTCGTAGCTGGACAGGCAGATTGTCCTCCTCTTCCACATGGGTGGGGTCAGAAGTGTTCCCATTTCTAAGGCAGTTTCTTAGGCAAAGTGTGTGTGTGTGTGTACATGTACGTGTACTGTGTACATACACACATGTTACCTGTGGGTGTTGAAGAAGGCTGATGGGTGCCTTCTGTCATTCTCCGTTTTATTCCCTGGAGACAGGGTCTCTCACTCAGCCATGTTTTTTTTTTTTTTTTTCCCCAGCTAGTCTGGTTTGCCAGGACCACAAGAGCTTCCTGATTCCCTCTCCACTTCCTCCAGGCCCAGCACTGGGGTTGTGGGAGCACGTAGGAGCATGGCTTTTTGCCATGGTGCTGGTTATCTGAATTGAGATCCTCATTGCCTGAGAGGCAGGCATTCCTACCCATTGAGCTATCTCTCCAATTCCTACACCATGTAGTTTTTAGGAAAATTAATTTCCCTTTGCCTAATCTGCCTTCTACCTGCAGACCACACACTTCCACCGACCAGGTCCCTAGCATTGACCTCATCAGGTACTTCCTCTCAATGTGAAGGTCATGGGAAGCTCCTGGAGTATGGCAGAGCTTGGGGTGAGTCTTGAGGATCAGTGAAAGCTAAGAGGATAGAGTATTTTAGGAAACTCCGAGGAACACATGCTAAGCCAATCTGCAGACAAGCATTCATGGGAAAGTGATTAAAGATGCAGGTACTTAAGCAGAATAAAGGATCTCAGAAGAAACTTCGTTGGGGTGTATGTCCTGGATGAATCACCTCCTATCTCTTCAATGTATTCTTGACTTCAATTTGTAAGCATTTAAAAAATGTGTATATATGTATGTCTACATGTGTGTGTTCCCTTTGTGTATACATCTGCACATGTGTTTAGCTCACTTCTCATGCTCTTGTGTTGTTACTAGCCTAGGCTGTGGTGAGGATGGAGTCCTCCCTCTTTGGGACTAGGAGCTTGATCCTGGGACCGATGAGAAGTGGATAAAATCCTTGAGTCGGAAGGGTGATGTGTTCAGATCTGCATTATGACAAGTCACTTGTGTGAAGAGTGAGATGGTGTTGGGGAGGACCAGGTCAAAGTGGACACTTGAAAGGCCAGCAGCAAGAGGTGGTCATGGCGTGGGTTGGGATGGAAGCAGTGGGAAAAATAATCCATGGATTCATGCTCTACTACTGCAACACAATTTGTTACCATGGTTACCATCACTGCTGCCTCCATCTTTTCCACTACACTGTATTGGTACCATCAGCAGCACTATCCTCTGTCAGCAATACCACAGCCACTACTAATACCACCTTTGCTAATTTTGTTACAGCACTGCTATCATTATCTCCAGGCCCTCCCTTGCTATTCCTGGTGCTACTATGAGCTTTAGCTCATGAGCTTTAGCTATGGGTCAGGCACTCTGCTAAACACAGAGGTAGATGGTCACATCCCTCCTTCCTTGCCGACCTGGTAATGTATTATCTCCATGTTCAAGGTAAGGACTCTGTGGTTCTAGGTTGCTCTCAGACTCAGCACCAAGTCAACAGCATTGCTAGCTCTACCCTGACTTTAAGGCCCAGTGGTGGCTTCCCACCTTGCTCCTTGACTGTTTTGTTCCTTTTCTATCTACCACCATGCAAGAAATAGGGTGATATTGGCTGCAGTACATCAACGTTCTATTATAGTGACGAGTTTGGGGAATGTAATGTCTACCAGGGAGACTGTCATTAATGGCACTGTGGCCATGAAAATGGCTGAGATGATAGATCTTAAACGTTCTACACATGCACACATGATCATTGAGGTGGTAGACACACCAGTTAGCTGGGTTGTGATCATCACTTCACAGTACATATGTCTACCAGGAATTCCCTTTGGGAATGTGTCTCAGTGATAGAGTGCTTGCTTAACCTATACAAGGTACTGAGCTTGATCCTCAGTACCACCAAATTAAAAAGAAAAAAGGACATCACTTTGTACATGGTAAATATATGTAATTTTTATTTGCCAATAACACCTCAATAAAAGCTAGAAAATTACAATTTCTGAAGATTCACAGACATGGGAGATGACCTAGGGGATCTGACATCAAGCACAGAGATGACCTGATCCATGACTCTGCTGACAGTTGCTCCTTGGGTCCCTGCTCTTGTCAGCTGCTCCATTAGCTGATGCTCTGTGGTCCAGTGAGCCAACAGCATGTTCTGGAAAGGAAACAGGAAAGATTCCAGATCTTCCGTGGGAGCCATCCCAGCAGTTCTTTGTCCTCTCTCTCTGGCTTGCTTTCCTCCCAGCACCAAGAAGTGCATTATGATTGTATTCCAGACTTCCATCCATCCACTCACCCACCCTCCCACCCACTCAACCATCAATTCACCCACCTACCCACTCACTCTTCCATCCACCCATCCATCCATCCATCCATCCATCCATCCATCCATCCATCCATCCATCCATCCATCCATCCATCTATCCATCCATCCATCCATCCATCCATCCACAGCATGAGAGGAGGCTAGGAGGACTTTGCCTGAGTATGGGTTCCTTCTCCTGGATATCCATAGATACTACCAATAATGTCCCATGGTCCCATGCTCTAGAAACTCAGGTTAACTCTTCTTTGCCAGCTAATTCCACAGAGCCTTTACTATGGACACCGCCAGTTTCTAAGAGGAGGATGTTACCCACAATTATCCACACTTGGGGTTTTCCAGACTCACAGGGTATTGGATACAGTCCTGTGGGGTGCCAGACACAGTGCACAGTTGTAGTTGTTCAGTGAGCAGCCTATGAGGACACTCCAAGGCCTGCTTCTGTGCCTCTGGCTTCCCACCCTTTTGGGGGCTTGTTTTAAATTTTACTATAGAGCACAGGTGTGCATAATAAAAAGGTGAGAATCTTGTTACTCTCCCAAATCACTACCAGAATCTACACAGTCAATTCTGCTCTAATGCAGCATGCCCTTTCCTAAGCATTACCAGGGCTTCTGTGAAAGATGGATTATAGGAGTAACATTCTGAAACATTAGCGACATAGTTAAAAAGTTGGCATATGATAAAAATAGCAGCTCATTCCACAATGTAAGTGGTTAAGTAGAGCATGGCCACTACAGGGATCTCTCCTGTTTCCCTTCCACAGCCTGCTGTTGGCTCGCCGGACCACAGAGCATCAGCTAAGGAGCAGGGACCCAAGGAGCAACTGTCAGCAGAGTGTGGCACTTGACCTTGAGAAGTTCTGAAGATTGCCTATGGACACAAGTGCTGAAAAGACTTTAGCTGTGAATTATGGGAATGTGGTGAGGAAGGATTAAGGCCACTTGAGGTTGAAGGTCACAGCAGGTGCGGATGTGTAGCACTTGGGAGGCAAACTAGGGTAGCAGGGGATCCTTGAGGAGACAAGAAATGTGTCATGTATGTTTGTATATGTGTGCTATGTGTTCCTGTGGTGCTCAGCTAAGCTGGAAGCCGATTTCTGCATTCACTTAACGTTTCCCGTGGGGGAAAAAAAACTCAACATGAGCAAATGAAAGATTCTTATTGTACTCAAAATGTTCCCCAGTATATTACATGTGTTGGAGACGCTCTGTTTCAAGATGAGCATTGTGTAGCAGAGCTGACTGGAGTGTGGGTATTTGAAAATGTTTCTTAACAGCTTCTACTCTATGTGTACAGCAATCGACACCTCCCACAGCACTCTGCTCTTCCTTGAATACAATTACCCAGTTCTATTCTGTATCATTTTACTTTATTACACAGAGCAGCTTCTTTCTCCCCTACTCAGTTGTCCAGCATGTAGGTATATCACAACCCGGTTAGCTTCGCTTTACCACTCACCCAAGTGTCCACTGTATTTTCAACAGTGAGTTGCACTAAAGATTGTTCCTGAAATCGTGGTCTTTGACAAAGTATCCCAGCTTTCCAGAGGATGTACAAAGCCACCTTTATAACAACAAAAAGTCCACGGATGGCTGATGATCTGTGTTTCTTTAATTCTTTAGAAAGCTGAAGTCGTGTAACTTACTGGACACCCAAGGAAAGCTAGGACTGTCTAAGCCAGTGGTTCTCAACCTTCCTAATGCTGTGACCCTTTAATATAGTTCCTTATCTTATGGTGAGCCCCAACCATAAAATTATTTTGTTGCTATTTCATAACTGTAATTTTGCTACTGTTAGGCATTGTAATGTCAATATCTGATATGCAGGATATTTGACATTTGATTTTGATGTGACCTCCTAAAGGAGTTGCTACCCACAGGTTGAGAACCTCTGGAAGGGGTGCTAAGGGAAGTGCTCTTGTCTCCTTTGGGCAGAAGACACCATACAGGAGACACTAACATTCCTAGTAAAGTATTAAAGCCCAGTGTGGACTGTGATGACAGCCTAACATTCCCCAGAGTAACAAAGACTCATCCTTGAACTCTATAGACCTTGGAAGGGTGCTCTTAAGAAAGGCAGGGGACAGGAAAGTCCTGGGAAAGCCTTCCTCACTGTGCAGAGCTGGGAAGGGTAGGAACTGCAGCAAAGACGTGGAGCCCCTGGGTCTTCATTGCCCACATTCCACACAGATCAGAAGCTGTAAGCCTCAAAGGGGAAAACAGCAAACTTGTCACCCTTGTGACACCAGTGGGAAACCCTGAGTCTGGAAGAAGGGAAGAGGAAAGAGGCCTCTTTCCTATTAGAGGGGACCAGTCAGACCACTGAAGGTCTTCTGGCACTGCGAGTAGGGCAGGGTTCCCGAGAAGACCTCTCCCAAGACCTAGTGCCAGCCTCACATCCAAGATTCTAGTTGAGTCAGAGCAGCAGAGAACTCTCCACCCAGCCTAATTGTTGTTAGGCAACAAGCAAGTCTGGGCCAGGAGAGGATATGGAGAGAACTCTGTGAGGTGGCCGTGGGAAAAAGAAGATGGAAGGTTGGGTGGATTAGACATCTGGTCACCTATCCCCATGCATAAGCATAAAGAGTTACTGAAGGATTTGAAGTCTGCCATATTCTCGGAGTAACCATAGTAACAACACACTCAACCCAACTAACTTCTGACTGGTGCAACAGAACTCCCTGACCAAAAGCCAAGTAAGAGACAAGGCACAAACATTCTTTGCCTCATTCTCCTCTAGCTCTGTAAGATGTTTAGATTTCAACAAAAATTACAAGGCACAAAAAAATAAAAACAGCACACTGTTAAGAAGTGATGTGGTGGACAGAGCCCAATTCAGGTGTGACACATGTTGGGGCCATCAGGTACGGTGTGCATGGTACCTACTGTAAGGTGCTCAAGGGCTGTAACAGAGGACATGGTCTTTCCTACAGGAAGGTGAGTGATTTCAGCAAAGGAATGGGATGCAAGAAAATAGGATGAAGATGCTCAAGGGGACTGTCAGCAGGTGTGATGCAAGAGAGTGAAGATGTGAAGCTAGATACAGCTCAACAAAAATAACCCAGACAGAAGCACAGAGAGAAAAGAGAGCAGAACATTCGCAAGATGTGGGACAACAGAAAGCAACATGATATACATGCAAGTAGAATTTCAAGATGAGAAAAGAGAGAGTAGGGCAGAAGAAACCTTGAAGAGATAATGGCTGAGATTTCTAAAATCAACAGTGAGCCTAAATCACCAATCTAACATCTCTGAGAAAATCAACAAAAAAAAAATGACTTACTACCGAAACCTAGAATGTATATTCAAATTGTTGAGGACCAATCACAAAGAAAGATCTTGAAGACAGAGAAATAAACATGTCCTGTGCACAGAAACCATGAACACAATGGCTGATATCTCATCAGAAACTATGTGCTCTGGACTGAACCATGTTTCCCCCACATTCATATGTGGTACTCCTAACCCTTAGTGTGACAACATTTGCAGATTGGGCCAATTTGCAGGTAATAAAGACTAAGTGAAATGAAATGGGAAGGAACTGGATCCAACAAAACTCGTTGTCCATATAAGAAGAGGGAACAGAGGTCTGCCCTGAGTATACAGGGGAAGGCTATTCGATAGTATCAACAAGATGCTTTCCAAAGGCAAGAAGAGTGCCCTCACTTGGAGTCTGGAACTTTTAGCCTACACATCTTAGAGAAAGCAAATGTCTGTTCTTTTGCTTTACAGAGCAGTCTAATACACTTTGCGAGCCAGAAGGCTGCAGAGAAGCATATTTGAAATGCTGACTGAGAAAGGTAGTTGGTCAACTCAGAATTCTATACCCTACAAAACTGTCTTTTAAAATGGAAGGGGAAATAGGCAAAAACTGAGAGAGAATTTATTACCAGCACACCTGTACTTCATGAAATGTTAAATGAAGTTGTTCAGGCAAAAGAAATAATGATTGTTAGCCAAAATTGTAATGCATGATAAGAAATGAAGATTGTTAGAAATGACATAAATGAACACACATATGCAATTCATTTTCCTTATTCTCATCTGCCTTAAAAGGTAAGTGATTGTCTAAAGTCATGCCTATGCTGTGTATCCCACATGCATACCAAGTGTGTCAGTGGTGTTAGGGATGGAGGGAGGGTCAGGTGTGAACTGTGAGAAGGCCCTCATGCTACACATAATATGATGTGATACTACTTCAAGATAGACTCTAATGTATTAAAGAGATGTTGCAAGTGTTAGGGTAACCATCCAGAATAAAAATGTATAAAGAAGCCTATAGGGAGGGTGAAATGTAATCAATAAAAACATTCAATTAATCCCAAAAAAGGCAGAAAATGGGAAAAACCAAAAACAAGAAAAGATATAAACCACCCCCAGTAGTTAACGTGGTAGATATAAATGCAACCACATCAATTTATGTGAAATATAAACAGTTTAAGCACACTGACAGAAGGTCAGACTGGGTAATCAAACAAGATCCACCTATGTGCTGTCTTTGAGAAATTCACTTTAAATACAAAGATTGGGGGGTGGGTTAGTTTTAACTGTCAATTTGACACAATCCAGAATCATCTGGAAACAGTCTTAAAGGGAGGTTGGCCTGTGGGCATGTCTGTAGGGCACGTCTGTTGTCTTGATTATTTTAATTGGGGTGGGAAGAGCCCCTGTGGGTGGCACCATCCCCTGAGCTGTGTAGGAGTGGAGAAAGTAACAGTGAGTGCAAGCATGTTCGTATTAATTTCTTACTGCTCTTGACTGCGATGTCCCGTAACTAGCTGCTTCAAGGACATGCTGCTGTGAACTCCCTGTTACGATGGACTGGAGCCTGGAAGTGTGCGTTAAAACAAACCCCTTTTCTCCTAAATAGCTTTTGTCAGGGTGCTTTTAATCACAGCAACAGAGGTGAAACAACATGTACCAACCATAATCGTATGTACAACTAAAGAGTGTTGCTAAGACTTCAGAACAAAGGGAGCATGAGCCGATTCACGATGACCGCTAGGGCGGTGGGCAGGTTGCCGAGTATCTTCTTCCACATTCGGCTTTGCATGTGTGGAAATGGTCCTTGTTGTCTGGATCCTTTTGTTTCTCATGAAACACTGCAAGGAATGAAAGTCCCTAAGACACTTGTTTTGAGATAATCAATTTAGAGTTTCTTGAAACAAACTGGACTGAGTATGAGAAGGCAGTCCCCTTATCCGGCATGAGCTCTCTCTGTGTGTGTCCCATCAGCAAACTCATTGCAGTGGAGTGAGCTGGGTAAAGATAGGGAAAAGCTGGGCCATCTAATAGAGGAACATCAGTATTAAAAAGGTATTTTTTAAAAATTAATTTTATTTTTGAGACAGGGTCTTACTAGATAACTCTGTCAGTCCTGAAACTTGCTCTGTAGATCAGAGTGTCCTCAAACTCACAGAGATCTACCTGTCTCCCCAGTGCTGGAATGAAAGGAATTCCCAAGTGCTGGAATGAAAGGAATGCGTCACCATGCAGGGATTAGAAAGATATCTTTTACATCTAAAATGTTGTCTTTTAGTAAAATCTGCATTCTTTTGGGCAAATTCCTTACTTACAATGTTGCTTACTTACAATGCCTTGCTTCTCAATGTCTTGCTGACTCCCAGTCTGTGTCCATCAATCCCATGAACTCTAGCCTGTGGTGATAATAGTGTGCGGACGTTACTGTCCTGCTGAATAGACTCTGCCCACCATCTCATTTCCCCTGCCCACAGTGCCCAGAGTCGAGTCCTCAGGTCTAGTGCTGTCATCCCATCTAGGTCAGGGAGGAAAAGCTTAGCCAGGAGGAGCAGGAACAGGGGAGGAGCCTAGACACCAGCCAATCAGGCAAGGGTCAGCCAACAAGGCAGGCAAGAGCTCACTGAGTCTGCAGCTACCTCTCCAATCGTGTGGAAACTTTGGCTAATGAGACAAGCATGCTTCCCCCCCACCCCGTGCCCCCATATTGTTCCGTTTGCTTCATCTGTGCCAACAAATCACTCCAGTTTAGTTGATGAAACCCCACTGCTTACACTGCTTGAGAGTCTGCAGGTTGCACAGGAGTTGGTGTGGGTTGCCATGTGAACCTCAGTCAGCATCTTCTGGGGAAGCTGGGAGGTCAGGTCTGGAACCTCGGGAGCCAGGTCACTCACTCCCTTGCTCCTTCTCTCATCTGCTCACTCGCTTGCTCTGGTGGTTGATGCTGGATGTTTGTGAAACCTCATCCGGGACTCTTGACTGGAACTCACTTCCTGGGTCTGCACTTTAAGGCAGTATGGCAGTTGGCTTTGCAGAACCCTCCATGACTTGTGTTTGAGAAAGAGAAAACAGAAAAAGCGCTCGCCTTATATTTAAGGCAACTTTAATAGCGCGGTTCGCCCATCGGTTTGCGTCGAGAAAGAGAAAACAGCCCTTGCTGTGATTTGAGTATGCCTTGGGCATTCTCGAGGTGTGTGTTGTTGGCTTCACCCCTAGTATGGAAGGTGGAGATGGGTAAGGGACCCCCATGGGACCCCCAAGTTCCAGGGTTGCTATAGAAGCCCCACATCTCCCTCTTGGTCCTTCTGGCATGCGCTCCTGCCATGACTCCTCAGCAGACCGAGCTGATGCTGGTATCTTCGGATCCTTGAGTTGAAAAAGCTCCTTGTCTTTAAAGTAGCACACCCTGGGTACATTGTTACAGTAACGACAGAATAATGTAGCCCAGGAAGTCACTCAGCAACATTTCCAGAGTCCATTCCTGGAGGCAGTCACTAGCTCCTCCCAGGTTCAAGGCAAATCGACAGGTCTTCTTGATGTGAGGAGTAAAGAGCATTGGGAATATGCTGCGAGTGTTTCTGGAGAACACGTTTGGCTCCATGTATCTATGGTCTCCAGAAGGCCCCAAGCCCACCCCTCTGGCCCTTTGCCTTGCTTCTCGTGTGTGGTTCTTGCTGCCCTTGCCCCACTCAGCGCTGACCTGTTCAGATGTTCGGGGTAATTGGGGTACAAGCTGTGCGTTTTCACATCCTTGTGTCCAAACAGACAGAACAGTCAGAGGTGAAACAGCCGTGCCGTAGCCCCGGTGAGAAACAGCAAAGCTAAGGAAAAAAATGCTTCACAGTGTGGGGCTTCCAGAATTTTGGCTCTTGTCAGCAAAAAACGGTTAGATTTAGGGACCTGTAGTTAGCAGTGAGATTTAAGATGTTTGGTCACACAAATCAAAAAGCACAGGCTCCTTGGGTTAACCAGGATAAATTTATGATGGGGAAGGTTTTTTTTTTTTTTTTTTTTGTTTTTTTCAAAAGATCCTGTGAGAAGAGCTAAGATTTCTCTGCCTGCAGGGCCACTTTTCCTGAGAAATTTTGAATTTCTCATCACGGTGAAAGGCGCTGCTAGTGACCTTGTTTATGACTGAGGCAGCGATGCATCTGCAAAGCGAAGTTCTCCCAGGAAGCGAGTCTGTCCCTGACTTTTCCTGTGAAGCCGCTTTGATTTATCCATGAGCCAAACTTTCCCGACAGGAGGGATGATTAAATGGCTAGCAATTGAAATATGATACAGGGTAGCAGTGATTGGTGAAGCCACATGCTGGGACAGAAACTCTCCAGCAGGGCTTGGTGACCCCGGGCCACGTGTTTCAAGGAAATTTATAGGTTAAATGAGAAGAAAAACCAAGAAGATGGATAGGAATGAAAAAAATAAGCCGCCATTCTTAAACCACTGGACGCCAGAGTCTGAAGGAGACTTGTAGAGAAGAGTCAATGCCCCAGTAACAGCCTTTAAAGTACACTGTATATAGCAAGTCCTGCATCTGCGGGAGAGATGGAGACACACTGGCTGTGGGGACTCAGAAGTGTCTTGAGCAGCGTGGGTAGGTCAGTTCTAGCATTTCATTCGGACTGCAGCTGCCTTGTTTGCTTTTTTTTTTTTTTTTTAAACCAGGCCCTGTACCAGTTTCCTGCAAATACAATGAAGCCTGTGGCTGATTGAATGATGGCCCTCAAAAATACGCAGGCCCTTCTCTCCTGACCCATGAGTATTGTGAATTTCAGGCTGATCGAGTGAGAAGAAAGCATAAAGCATTTTGAATCATCTTTCTTCCTCTGCTATCTTGACTCTTTGAAGATATCTTAAATAACAATTAAAAAGCAACATGGGAAATAGGATCTTATACAGGATTTAGCAGGAGCTAAAAGCAAGGGGCATAGTTAACATGGAGTTCATACAGACACAAACCCCAACGGCAACTGGGCTGTGACCGTCTTAGTCCGCTGGGGTTGTTATTATAGCTAAGACAGGCTAATTCATAGACAATAGGAGTTTATTTCTCACAAGTCTGCTAGTGGAGAGGTCCCAGACTGAGGCACCAGCGGGGTCTGGTGAAAGTGCTGAGTCCACTCGTGTCAGCCATTAACGAGGAAATTGCCCGGCAGACATGTCCATAGGCTGATCGGATGGAGGCAAGTTCTTCTTTGAGTTTCCCTTTTCCCAAGTGACTCCAGTTGGTCACATTGACAAAAACTAACCACCACAGTGGGTACCAATTATTGCTATTGCTACTACACACACACAGACACACACACACACACACACACACACACACACACACTCATAGACACATACACACACATTCATACACACACTCACATACACACTACTAGACATACACACACACACTCACAGACACATACCTACACACACATTCACACACATACACACACACTCACAGACACATTCACGCAATCACACACAAACAAATTACAGCTAAGAAAGGGCAAGGGTCTTGCTCAGGGTCAACACATTCAAGGCCATTGACCCTTGGCCCAGGGCCAACAGAAGAGTCATTGGGTTTTCTTCCCTTTTGTGACAAAGGATGCTCCTGAGCTTGCTCTTCGCAATGATTTCTGAGAATGCATATTCAGTACCAAAAACCAAATTCTCTTCCTGCTTTCCACATTGATTCCTGCGTAGTTGAAACTGCCACCAAGAAAGGGTTTCTGAGTGTTCAGTGGGACAGAAGCAAGCCTCTACACCCTCAGTTAGCATTTCCACATGGTAACCGACTTCATAGACAATTGGAGATGGTTTTGTTTCTTTCCCTCTCTTTATCCTTTTTGCTAATTTATCTCAAATGTTATCCCCCATAGGAATGAATCCTAGTTTTTTTTTTTAAAGGTCTTTAAAACACGTTCATTTAAAAACCTAATTTGCAGGGACTATTGATTTAATTAGCCTGGGGTCATTTGTTGGATTACTAATGTCTCCATGTTCTTTTCTGAAAGTGGGGAAGGGGGAATTGTCTTGGAAGGAGAGTTTATTAGCTTAGCTCCAAGAACAGTTCAGCTAAGGTCTCCTGGTGATGTCTTGCTCACCTCCCTGTCTGCGCTTACCTCCTCCATCCCTCACTTTTTCTGGCTCCCGCAGAAGCCACACAAATCGTTAGAAAGCACAGAGATAAATAGTGTTTCGATGAGGTGGCATCCCAGGCGACGTTGCCCAGTGAGGTTGATCACCGTGTTGTCCACAACTAAGATGGAAAATCTCTGATGATGATGGAAAAACACAGCTCTCACCTCAAGGGGATGAGAGAGGTTTGATTTTAGAGCCAAGTATGATTGACTGTGGCTTAGGAACACACGTCCAGGTTACCCCAAATTCCATGTTCCAATACGGTGACAGTTTTATGAAGATTTTTTTTTAATTTTTATTTCTGTTTTATGAAGTTTTTATAGTAAAAGAACAAAGTCATAAATCAAGATGCTTTTAAAATACACCAGTGGCAACATCAGGGAGGTGGATTACCGCAAAGCAGGGACATCTTTTCGGCAGGACTTAGATGTTACCTGATGGCATTCTTGGCTTTTAGTTGGTAGGATCTAGGGGCCCATTTGTATGTTCCAAAAGGACTTACTTAACACAAGGATGTTAGGTTGCACACAAACGTGGGAAGTGAATAGCTATGAAGGGGGGGCTGAGAAAACCTGGTGTGCAACACCCCAGGGTCCCTGAGGTTCTAACTCATCAATCCGCCTTGTAGAATGTCCAGTGTAGATGTGGCTCCTTTAAGGGAACTCCAGTTAACACAAGGTAGACTTTTCATAGGAGGTGGGTAGAGGACTTTCTGGCATTTGTTTTCTCGTTTCTGCTCACGCATTTATGAAGTGTGTCTTCTGGTGAGAACTGATGAGACAGAGGGGACATACCAGGTTGCAGTGTCCAGTGTGTTTAACTCTTAGTGGCAGAGGCAGTGTGGTGGGGAACAGAAGTTGGAGGGGGTACCCACAGGGTTCTTACCCCGGTCCTGGGGGATAACTCTAAGCATCAGAACTAAAGAATTCTCCTGGTCTGGTAACTTAGGTTGGTTTCTCAGAACAAGACTTGTGGAGATTCGTGCGGTTCTTTTCTGGACCCCAAGCAGTATCCCTTCCATTGTGAAGCCTTCCTTGAAATGCTGAGGTCTAGTTACCCCCACGGTCATTAATCCTAAGACCAGATCCCATGTTTCCCTTTGTGGCCAGAGGTCCCCTCCCCCCAGCTGTGTAGTTTCTACTTCAACCTGCTGAAGGTGCTGATGGGGAGA
>CABHPQ010170140.1:688-13078 GCA_902168405.1 Peromyscus aztecus
TTCCTGTGTGGGCTAGCCTTGGCCTCACTTCTAGAACCCTTCCTGTGTGGGCTAGCCTTGGCCTCACTTCTAGAACCCTTCTTCCCATACTGACCTCAGCTCCCAATGGCCACCTCCAATCTTACGTACTCCGGGCCTGGAGAGACGGCAGAGCGCACTGGCTACAAGCCAGGATTTTACATCCAAACCCCAACTCTGCCCTCACCAACTCTAAATCGAGAGTTGCTCAGCTTGCTTGGAGGAGACAGAGCACACTCACAAGGATACCTGAGACGACTGGCAGAATTAGAAGGGCTAATCCGGAGCTGGGTACAGCACCACAGGCCTTCAACAAGTGAAAATTAAAGGTTTATTTTTTTCCTTTTGTTTTTCAGTGGGGTCTTGCTCTGAATCTCAAGCTGGCCTGGAACTCACTACATAGTCCAGACTGTCCCTAAACTCACAGCAATCCTCCTGCCTTGGTCTCTTGTGTGACGGGGATTACAAGGGGAGCCACCGCGCCTGGTTTCATTTCTCTTCCTAGAATTGTTGTTTTGTCTTCTGTGACTTGGTCTTCCTTCTCCTGTCCTCACGCCACACACTGGGTTTCACAGGTGAGTGGCTAGGCAAACCTCACCCAGAACTCCCCCTTCCTCCCAGCTAGAGGGACCACAGGAAACAGTTTTGACCCACAAGTAAACCGGGAGACCCACTCTCTCAAATGTCCATCTCACCTGTGAGTCACCCTTTGGAACTTGTAGAAATCAAAGCCTTCATCACAGTAGGCAAGAATGGCATCTCTGAGGCCAAGGTGTACGTTCGGCTCTTCCCAGCTGCTCTGCTACCCCTCATCTCCTCCCCCCCCCCCCCCCCCCCAGTGTGCCAGCTCACCCCACCCTAGTCCCATACACCTGTCCCCTTCTCCAGGTAAAGGGCTCTGCCAAGAATCCAACTTTGTTCTCTCCCTTTTCCATCAGAAGCAGCCTAACTGAACCTTTTTCTGATTGCTGTGGCTGAAATAGGAAATGTCCCCCATGGGCTCATGCATTGAACACCACCCCGCCCCCCAGGGTGGCAGCACTGCTTTTTAAACTGTACGTAAAAGTTTAAGGAAATCTGTTTGTAGAAGTCATAACTAAAAAGCAAAAAGTTCTTCAACAATAATAACCTTGTGAAATGCAAAAGCGCTTGTATTTAAAAAAATGGAAGTTACGGCAGTCAGGCCCCGCTTCAGTATAAGATGCTTCAAGCAGCTGATCCCCATGTAATTTAACCTCAAGAGTTTTTTTCACGGTGGGAAAAACAACAGGACAAAACCACGTGATCCTGAGAAAGGGAAAAGGTAAGGAGTAACTCTGAGGCTTAAAGCACTTGTGAGAGGCATCCATAGATGGGGGTCCAGGGACTCAGGAGAAAAAAGGATTCACAGTCCACCCCGATGCAGATCTCCTCAGGCTGCACATTCCAGTTTCAGCAGCCCGCACAGTGATGTTGGGGGGTGGAAGGCGTGTCTGGGAGGAGCAGACACACCAGGCAGAATGGGATGAATGTAATCTGTATGAAAATGAGAACCAGGCATGGTAGCTCGGCCCTAAAAATCTCAGCACCAATAAAGCTGAGACAGGAAGAATGTTGGGAGTTTGAGGCCAGCCTAGGCTACACAGTACCATGCCAACCAGGGCTACATAGCAAGACCTTGTCTTCAAAAGAGGAAGATGAGAGATGCAGATAAATGGCAGCTTAGCTACAGAGGCAATATTCAAGGAAGTAGTTATTACGCACAATGAAAATCTCAATGGACTGAGTCTTCACCGTGCATCAGGCACCATTAAAAGCACTACGCATGCGTTCTTGCCCCTGTGGAGACCTCAGTGCGGCAGTGCAGTACTTTTAGCCCCTTTTACTGAGAAGAAAATGGGCCCAATTAAGTAATTTAAGCAAGGTGTCTCCTTAAGTGAGGGAGCTAGCAGAAAAGCAAGGGCTCCGGATTCAGTCAGCAGTGGCGCTGCGTACATGTGACCCGATGTGCACATGTGACCCCCCACGTTTATAAGCCTGACACAACGCGGCAACACGAACCGGAGATTCACAGTGCACAGCCACAGAGAAATCAGTGGGGACTCAAGTGTATCTCTTCTAGGGAATGAGCTTGCAAGGACAGCCTCCGTAGTGACAGCCTCCTTCTGCCTGGGAGCTCTAGGCATCACACACGATGCCACCACTGGGTATCCCTGACGAGAGGCCACTGTGGAAAAGCACAGAGCCATATGCCACCTGGAGCCAGCCCTCTCTAATCTACTTTAGGTTTACACGTGGCCCTTGTCTAAGACTCGGGCCACATCACCATGGCCATTTTTCCAAGACAAATTGAGAAAAGGCACTCTGTAATAATTACAGCAGTCATTCCTGGAGCCTCCAAACAGAAAGACAGTATATTTAGCTTAAGCATCGTGGCTGAAGGTCCAGGAGACTATATTTGGGCAAACCGTTGATTTGGGGTTTGGTAAAGTTCTGGTTTTGGCAGAGGTGTCCTCCTCCTGCCCTGCCCCCACCGTCGGCCACATGGGCGCAGCGGCAGAGCCAAGTTCCTCACCATCACACAGGCCCAGTCCACAGACGTGGTGATAGCTCTCAATACTCCCCGGGGCTCCACAGAGCACAAACTGCAGTTCCTCCAGAGAGTGAGAGGGTGAGGCACAATTTGTGTCTTCAGATGGGCAGCCCGAGGAGAGGCAGTCCTTAGTTCTGGGTGATGATCCCCAAGGATCCAGCCAGTCCTTTAAGCCACGCTTCACCTCTCTGGCCATGCTGAACTCTAACACTGCTTCTGATTCATCCTCCCTAGACTACATGGAAATGTCTACTTTATTTTTGAGTTGTTTTTTTTTTTTTTAATTTTATTGTCAGAGAACTTATGGCCTGGAACTTACCATGTAGCCTAGGCTCCCCTCAAACTCATGCCAATCCTCCTACCTCAATTTCCCAACTGCTGGGGTTGCAAGTGTGTACCATCACACCCGAGAGGAAGTCTATCTTCCCCATCGCCCATGAGGTGCCCAATACATGCCTAAGAAACCACTGAGAACAGTTCTGGAGACGGACTGTGTCCTGTACTGCCCTCAGAACTATGCAACTATACCTCCAAATGGCTAAGATGGCTGACTTTCCAATATATATATTTTCCTACAATCTCTTTAAGAACATATTGTTACATATTAGGATGACCATGGAGGAGGGGAAGAACGAGGAGGAAGAAATGGCTGCTTGGATGAAATTTGGGATTGTAGGCTGGAGAATTTAGGATCTATGGGAAAAATCAATTAACTGATCAACAATGAATCATGATCTATGGGAACAAAATGGCACAAGCAGATGGGTACTCTCCCGTGTGACCTAAAACAGGAAGATCCAATAAAACGTACGGGAGGCTAGACAGATAGCCCAAACCCACCCAACAAGTTGCCCTCTCTAACTTACTCAAACTCTGCTTTTCAACTTCAACCCAGACCAGTGCCAACCAACACCCTTGCTAATTGATATTTGTACACAAGTGAGTGTGCAAAGATTTGTACACAATGAGCAAGCACTGTTCACTTGGCTTGTTCAGTAATCCGGCACCTGCTACAAAGAGACCATCTACAAAGCGAAACCTGTCAGAAGCCACTACATACCACTGAAGAGAAATGGTCACACAGGTCTGAGAAAAACAGGATATAATGAAGTATGTACGCCTGTCATATTAGCATCAAGAGGTGGAGACAAGAGATTAGGAGCTCAATACCTCAGCTAAATAGTTAAGTTTGAAGCCAGCCTGGGCTCCATGAGACCCTGTCTCAAAACAAAAGCCCCAAAGCCCAAAACAATCCACAAATTTATATGACGTGAATCTCCAGGAGGAGTCCCACATGCCTCTCTGACTAGAACCTACCAACCCCCTAGGGCCATGGGAACTCCCAAGGAACCATGTATGTAACAGAAACAACGGGTTTCTGGGGGAAATTCTTAGCTCCATGTGCTCCCCAACTTACAGAGTTGAAATCAGGGGCCAAGTGCATGGCATTGTACGGGCCTCAGTTTCCTATTTAAAATGGAGCACAGGACAGTGCTGAGAAGTCGGCCATGTGGCTTTGAATTCTGGCTCTAACATTTACGAGCAATGGTCAACTTCGCTCTCTAACCCTTTGTTCACCCCTGTGTGTGTAACAGGACTAATAATATCTCCAGCCCGGAATGGCTGCGAAGACTAAATGGGAGAATATAGGTGAAGGCCGTATCACAGTGCTCGGCACAGTGGAAGCAAACTCATTGCACACACGTGTTACCCTCCAATTCTCCAACTGTCAATTGCCACACACATGCCCCCATCCTCTTGATGGCCAATCCCAAACCCAATCTCTCTCAGGAAGACATCCTGCAGGCTACAGTCTAGAAGCTCTCCCTCTCTCCTCTGGGAAGGCGCTGGTGAGACACCGGTGTTTGCCACGAACGGACGGACCCGGCCCCAGGCAGAGCTGACAATGGAGCCCACATCGTACAGTCATCCATGCCTAGTGCTTCAGATATGATTTTATTTGAATGCTTTGTTTCCCCAAAAGAGAAGTGGGGGGTGTGAAGTCAATTTAAAAGCAATACACACCTACTGGGAGGGGGATTTTTTTTTTTTAAAAAAAAAAAAGAGAAACATACCAATGAAAGCTAAAAAGTCTTCTTTAGCCTTCCTCCTGGAAATAAAATCAACATTGACATTCTGTTTCGATCTTTCCTGGCTTTGCCTCTGCATACATAAACATAAGTTTTGTATTAAAATGGGCTGATACTATACATGCTAATCCACAGACAACACTTTTCACAGGCATCAATCTATGCCAATACAGAAAGCATGGCTTCATCCTGTTTTAAACAGCTATAGTGTTCCCCCTGCGTGGCTATAACCATAATTTAATATGTGACTCCACACAGATGGATATTTAGATGGCTTGAAATGAATTATGGTGTCAGGGCAAGATAAGTGTTTGTCATCTCCATACTCAGCAAAGCACAAGGCACCTGGGAAGCAGTAAATGGTGTCATAGGAACTCAGACATCCACCTGTGAATTACGGATGAGTGGTCTACAGTCCATCAAATATAACATCAATAATTGCTGTGTGGAGGCAGAAGAATGAGAAATATACACAATGCTTGCCTGGAGACAAAAACTCTTGAATTAAAAGGACAAACCGTTCAATATACTTTCAACCCTGGCTCCTTGCCTACATGGAAATTATTTACTGACCCAGCAATTCCATTCAGAGGAGTACACTCAGGAGACCTGAACACTTGCTATCCACACAAACGCTTACATAGGAGTGCTCAGAGAGGCATTATTCATAATTTCCGAAGAGCAGAAACAACTCAAATGTTGATCAGCTGACATATGGGTTAGCCAAACACGGTATCTCCATACAACGGAACGAAGTCAGGCACAAAACGGATGAAGTATTGATACATGCCACAGTGTGCGTAACTCTCAAAAACACTGCTAAATAAAAGCCAGACATGAAGGCCATATGTTGTATGATTGCATTTAAATAAAATGTTCAGAATAGGCAAGTCCAGAGAAAGATTAGTGGTTTCTGGGGTGGTGACAGGGGAGGAAGGCTGCAATGAGAAATGAATGCTAACGTTTCTTTGGGGAATGAGGCAAATGTTCTGGGCTGTGATAATGTGAGTAGAGAAAAATCAGTGAAGGCTCGAAGAAGCACTGGCCTGTTTACATTAAAACAGTAAATTAATGGCGAGTTGGTACCATAATTTAAAATTGAGGCACAAGGGTCCGAAAAGGTATTTATCAAGTGGTAATCCTGCTTCGCCACTTACTTGCTGAATACGACATGAGCAACGAGGGTGCCGAATGCTCTGCCGTAGACACTTCCATCCTCCAGGAACTGCCAGTCAAGTGGGGTGAAGAGGTGTCACTCAGAGGTGGTGTCATCAGAGGGGAAGCCCAGGGAACCTTGGAGCTGAGGAAGGAGTTTCTACACAGCCCAGGGAAAGAGAAGGCTTTTCCAGAAAAGGCATGTGGAGCGTGAGGAAGGAGAAACAGCTGTGGAGAGAAAGGACTTTGTCCGGAGGAAAGACGTTGTGTGGGGGAGCTGAGGAAGAGAAACAACAGGAAAATCTTCGAGAAACTTGGCAAGAGGAGGTGGGATGGGGTGGCGTGGATGGAGCTGGGGTGGAGATGGGTATCATTCTTTTGTGTGACTGTGACCACTGGTAAATTTCCAATGCTCCCATGGATGGCTCCACACTATGCACATATGGGTAGCCCTAACCGAACTTAGTGGGTTATTTTTAAAAAGAGATGTTGGAAGAGGGACATGCTGAGTGGGGGCCTGGAGAGAGTTGGAGAAGAGAAATGGGGTGGATATGATCATATTTCATTGTATAGATGTATGAAATTCTCAAGAATAAAGAAAAACACATCTTTAATTTTTTTAAAAACAGAAAATCAGTAGGAAACAGCTCCCTTAACAAAAGGCACGAAGCACTACAGTTTTTAAAAACTCAATGTTTTGTTGTTGTTGTTGCTGTTATGTGTTCGGGGCTGTGCTTGACCATGAGAACATGAATGTATCAGCAAGCAAGTTCAACATGAAAACCGGTAGAGCTTTCAGTATCTAACCATACACTATAGTGGGTTGTCATGTAGCTAACCGATCAGTGGATTGGAACACTGTATTGAAAAGACAGGAAAAGATGCCATCATCTCTCAAAACTACAAACACAGTTACACTTTAGCCCACGTGCCCCATCTCGGTGAAACACCCTGAAAGATGTTTCCCCACAGGGGCAAAGTGAGGCATGTTCCCACACATACTCTGTAGCACTGTTTATAAGAACAGAAGGCTAGAAACAAGGCCACACATCCATCAAAAGAGAACACAATGAATGCATTCAGGTCAATTTGCACAGTGGAAGGCTATCTGCCCTAACACATGAATGAGGAGAGTCTCTGCACTGATAGGAAGTCCTCCTAGACTTCAAAGATAATACTAGGTGCACATCAATTTAGATAATTATGCTTTGCTGTGCACCACAAAGAAGACAATATATGTACTTACAGATATGTGCATAAATACTGATATACTGAACTGATAACACATTTTCACTATTATTGTTGTTGTTATTTGTGTGTGTGTTCATATATATGTGCATGTGTATGTGTCAGAGTGGTATACGTGTGAACCTATGTGCCACAGCATTCATGTTGAAGTCAGAGAACAGTTCTGTGGAGTCAATTCTCTCCTCCCACCTTTACCTGGGTTCCAGCGATCCAGGTCAGGTCATCAGGCTTATGTGGAAAACACCTTTACTCACCAAGCAATCTTGTTTACCCTATGTAGCATTTTTATGGCTGCTAACACTGTCCTAAATAACTCAACAAGAAAACACCAAAAATAGCAAAAATGGTTCTTGATGGTGGAGGAGGCGTGATGGATGAGAACAGGTGTTGGGGATACAATTCTGGTTTTGAGTCATCAGCGTACTACCAAAGGGTATCGACTGCAATCCCCCCCTCCCCTTCCACCGCCTTTGAAAGCTAAGACTGCAAGTTCTCTGTGTCTGTAGATGTAAAGTAACCAGCATCTATCAGTGCTCTCAAGCACCTCCAGTGGTTACCTGGGAGCATGGAGAGACAAGCTCGAAATGGCCATCAGTAACAGAAAGAACATGAGAGACACATGCTTCCCTGAGTACACAGGACCACCTCAGTAAACTCCCATCACCACCTTCCTATGAGGACAGAGCCAGGAACACAATGAGTGAAACAATCCCTGCCCTTGCTGTGTGAGAGGCCTAGCAAGCTCGAGAACCTACACAGGTCCTACTGTTCACGATGTAGACTGGCCATTCCATTCTCAGAAATCTTTTATGGCTCCCTATTACCTAAGCCAACAGCTAGATCCAGGCTTTTGGTCAGGGAAGTCTTGATGGGCTGCATCTCTGATACAGCTGGCTCATCTTTCACTACATCCTTTCTTAGTGTTTCCACACACACACACACACACACACACACACACACACTGAAAGCCAGGGGTGGTGCACACACCTGTGATCCCAGCGTGGGGCAGCTGAGGGAGGAGGGTCATGGGGTCAAGGCCAGTTTCAACTTCAAAGCAAGGCCCTTTCTAAACGGTAACAAATATCCAAGTACACGTTTTTGGGAATTTGGATACCCATCACTTCCCACTCTGTCCATAACAAGTCTGCCTGGCCAGCAAGCTTTAGGCCTAGATAAATGTCTCCTTTTCAATATAAAGGATTGGAGTGGGGTTCCCTTCACTACTGTCACTCTGCCGTATATACATAAGATATCAACAACCTTGTCACACCCCCACCTGTTCTATTCACGTTTTATCTCTTGGTAGACAGCAGATGTTCAGCCCAAACCTGGCTAACTGGGTAAATAAGAAACAGCGAAAGGGACCTAAAGGAAGAACAAATTCCCTAAGAGGACGGCCAGGACAGAGTCCTGAGCAGAGGTGTTTGGTGAGGGCTGGGGGGGGGTGGCGGCGGTGGCGGCATTAAAGGAGAAGCAGGTGGTAATAAGCATCAAAAAAAGGAGATAAGGAGGAGATGAGGGGGCGGGGTGTGTGGGGCAAAGGTGGGAAAGACACGGGCGGTTCGGGAAGCAACATTCCTGTTCAACCGCAAGACCCTCTGTCATACGGTCTCTAAGCGGTGACTGACAGTTTCAACCGCACAAGCCCACCCCACCCCAACACAAGGGCCTGGATCATATAAAACCTACGGAAAAGACTGAGGAGATTCAACAGCAGAGAGGGCTCAGCTACGTGGGTCCCTACTACTTCTTACAACGTCCTTCCTCACCAGAAGCTGACACAGAAAGAGTTCTCACATGGACCAGTCCCATAGCCACCTGCCCAGGCGCTATGTCCAATCTCACCCTCCCTGCCTCTCTCCACAGTCCCAGAGTAAGCTCATCACACACACCACTGTCCTCATGGAAACTCTTCCAAGTTTACCTGATTACCTCCAGGACAAGAGCTCAACTCTGGGCACCACCCCCAAGGCAACTGTGACCTTCCCCACCTTCCCCCTGTTGTGGGATAATGCTGTTGTACACCGGTTTAATAAAACACTGATTGGCCAGTAGCCAGGCAGGAAGTATAGGTGGGGCGGGCAGACTAAAGGAATGCTGGGGAGAGGAAGGCTGAGTCAGTAGATGCCGACCCGCCATCTAGGGAGCAGCATGTAATGGCTACCAGGTAAAGCCACGGAACATGTGGCAACAGATAGATGAACAGAAATGGGCTGAGTTTAAGTGTAAGAGCTAGTCCGTGGTAGGCTTGAGCTAATGGAGGAGCAGTTTTAATTAATGTAAGCCTCTCTGTGTTTACTTGGGTCTGAGCGGCTGTGGACCAGGTGAGACACAGGAAAACTTCAACAACATCGCCCTTTGAATCTTCGTTCCCCTTCATCCTACCTCCAGAACAACCAGTATTCCCCACTGGCTGAGCACTCTGGCGCTACACTAGCCCCACCCTTCATGAGGACACACGGCTCCTCTGCCTAGGTCCTTCCACATCTTCTCTATTTCCTGGCTTTACTTAATTAGGGATGTTTCCTTCATATTCTCAAAGCATCCTCTCTCGTAGATGACCACGCACTCATCATTACTTGGTGCTACACACAGAATACCAATATGGCAGCTCAATATGAAAGCACCCCCCCCCACACACACACACACACCACCTCCTCAAGTGACTGCTTGCTTCTTATCTGCCTGCCTTCCAGGGGCAAAGGCAATGTCTTTGTGGTTATACAACATATCCTTTTCCACTCTGCTTTCAGCCCCCAAAAGCGTTGGCTTTGCAAAAACACTGTGCTGGCCGGTTTTACATCAGCTTGACACAAGCTAGAGTCCTTTCAGAAGAAAGAATCTCAATGGAGAAAATACCCCCAGCAGCCTGGGGCAAGCCTTCAGTGTACTTTCCTGACTGATGTTGTGGGAGGGCCCAGTTCATTGTGGTGCTGCCACCCCTGGGCTGATGATGGTCCTGGGGATGTGTAAGAAAGCAGGCCGAGCAAGTCATGAGGAGCGAGCAGTAAGCAGCCCTCGTCCGTGGCCTCTGCATTAGCTCCTGCCTTCAGGTTCCTGCCTTGAGTTCCTGCCCTGACTTCCCGAGATGATGGACCACTAGCTATAAGATGAAATAAAGCCTTTCCTACCCAAGGTGCTTTTGGTCATGGTGTTTTACCACAGCAATAGGAACCCTGACTGAGACCAAGAGCATTCAATCAGCATCGCAGAATGAGGGTCAAGAACCAGCTCACTCCAGACTCACCTCCCTGAGGCCAGTGACCCTGGACAAGTTGCACCTGGCTACCGAACAGCTGAATGCTAAAGACATGATAAGCGATCCATCACAATCTGGCAAGCTGTAATTGTCACGCCTGGAATAATATCCACTCGAGCAACTCAGGGAAACGTGGCCACGGGCGACGCCACATTCTCTTCTTTCTCAAGCTAGGTATTCAACAAACATGTCAGCTGCCTTCCCATTCAGACTTCAGGGCCTTGCACAGAGTAGGTGTATTTGACGAATGGGGGAAGGAAAAGCTAGAGAGAAAGAGGGTGGTATAGGTAAAGAGCCCAGGGAGGTGAAAAGTGCTTAATTAATACATCTCCCAGGCAGCATGATACGACACCAAAACTGTTTCTTTCACAATTCGGGGGTGATAACGAACTAGGCAACAGACATGTTCTACTATTTATTTCAATGTGATAAAACTAGTGCTTCCCAGGAACTCTGGAAATGAATTGTCCTGGACAGTCTAACTTCCAATAGGACCATTTCTAGGTTCCAAACTCTAATGTTGTGGATATATAAAAACCTATGCCTGTACACAGGTTGGGAAATAGTCTAGGCTCTTACTTTCTTCAGAACTCGGAATGGTTTTGCATATGTGTAATGAGACACCGTGGGGTTGAGACTCAACTGCAAACGTGAAATTCATTTGTATTGAGAAAGGGCATTAGCATGGTGGTAGAGAATTTGCCAGCATCCGTAATACCCTGTGTCCAACCCTTACCATAGCATCAACCAATAAACATATTCAGGTTAAGTCCAGGTAAGATGTGAACTGGACCCGGAGGGCAGGCTGAGTACGGAGTTTAGGGCCATCATCAGCTCTGACCTGCATCCTGTTTCTTGGCTCTGCTCCAAATGGATGATACAGCTACAGAGAGGAGTTACACACCGCTGAGTCATCACCCAGCCCTTTCTGAATGCAATAACATAGGCAGCATGTATGAGGTTCTTATAAGGGGCTGTATCTAAGCCCCTTTTATGTGCTGCGTTTATACCAACACTTCCAGCACTCCCGACATCTCGATGACACACTATTAGTCCTATGTTAAGGATGAGGAAACTGAGGCATACAAGAGTTAAATTTACTGACCCAATATGGCAGGGCTGGAGCAGACCGCAAACTCTGGCAGTCCAGTTGTAGGTCTAGGAGTGACCTTGATCTCTGTAAACTATAGCCTCTAATAGTTTCCTTACACAGCCAGGTCACAAGGACCTCTTCCTATCTTGTTACTATGAAAACAAAAAACAAAGTCAGAGAGCAATGCAGTAAGTAGCACCATCCAAGAGAACATTCTGTGAACAAAATATTCTCTATCTAAAACTGAGTTTCTCATTGCTTTTTCAAATTAGTTCATAAATAGTGAAATATGATGATAATTAAGTGGCTGTTGTTTGGTAGGCACAAGCATGACCAGCTTGGGGTTAATAAAAATGCAGTGTTAATAAAAAATGCAGTATTTCATTTTGATATTACATTTATTTATTGTGTCTGTGTGCGCGTGTAAGTCAGAAGACAACGTGTAGGAGTCACTATTCTCTACTCACATGTGTTCCAGAGACTGACCTCAAGTCATCAGGCTCACTAGCAAGGGCTCTTTCCCCACAGAAAGCCATCTCACTGGTCCCCCAAACTGTAGTATTTCAAAGTTTTAGATGTTAGATGTAATGACTAATTCTTACTCGAAACCGGCCATTAGAAGAGCATTAACTACACAGCGGTGCACATCTGTAACCTGGCACTCAGAAGTGGGTTTCAGGCTAGTGTGGACTAGAATGAGATCGTATCTCAAAACAACAAAATAAAAATCCTGCTCCTTGCCATGTGGGGTTCGTTCCCAATACTGTGCGGGAGAAAGCATGCCACTGTGGGTCAGGGTAGAAGAGGACAGATGAAGTGGGAAGGTCAACATAGAACAAGGCCTGGGGGGGGGGGGCGGGGCACAATGTGGGGGCAGGGTGCAGAGAAAAAGGCAGAGAGAGGGGCAGACACACACACACACACACACACACACACACACACACACACACACACA
>CABHPQ010170141.1:0-16580 GCA_902168405.1 Peromyscus aztecus
GGCAGCAGCATCTTCCTCAGAAGAGTCACAGGGTGACACCCAAGCTGTGTTCCTCCAGATGGTCTTGGGTGGCTAGGCTCTGCCTAAGGCCTGTCCTAACCTCTGGGCCTCCACTGAGTCTGTGAAGCCTTCTCAAGACCCATGTGGGCCAGGAGGGCTGCCTCCAGGGATCCCTGGGGAGAGCTGGCACATATGTCAGCCAGGGCCACGGAGGGCACAGAGGGTTAACCTTGTGAGCATCTGTCTCCCTGCCCACTCAGGACCCTGTCTTGTTCAGCCAGGTCTGTCGCAGGCGTTTGAAGGACAGTGAATACTAGTGGTTCAAGATAAGTCACTACCCCAACACTGAGCACACACCTGTATACACATTCACACACACACACAAAGGTTTGGTCAGGGTCACACTGGACCCCGAGAGCTCCCCCATTCCAACACAGACCCCCTACTCACTAGTGATGTCGTACACCACCACAGCCACCGTGGAGTCCCGGATGTAGCTGGGGATGAGGCTGCGGAACCTCTCTTGCCCGGCTGTGTCCCAGAGCTGCAGTCTAACCTAAGTGTCAAGACAGAGACATCAGTGGGGCAGTGGAGCCCGCCCCGGTAGAGGGAGTTGGAGGCCCAGACCCCACGATGCTGGCACTGCCAAGTCCATCCCGATCTTGGCAGAGACTTCCAAGAGTGCCCAACTGGGGGCTCTAGGGGACAAACCCAACAATGCCCCCTGTGTCCTCCCAGGTCGGAGACCAGGAACTCACCGTGCGGTCTTCCAAGTACATGGTTTTTGACAAGAAGTCAATCCCGATGGTTGCCTATGAAAGAACGGCACAGGGAAGTCAAAATCGAAAAGACTCATACTAAGGGGCCAAACGCCCAGAGACCCCAGGAAGTGGCACAGACAGCAGAGGGGACACCCAAGCCAAGTCCCCCCACTATACACCGACACCCTTCTTCGAGGAGAGAGCCTGAGCAAACCATGGGTGACAATGGGTTTTTGTTTCTGTTTTCAGAGAGGAATATTCTATGCAGAGAGAGAGAAAAAAAGCCTTCAGGAAGGGCGAGAGAGCATGGGGCATGGAAGAGAGGCTCCCCAGGAACAGCCCAGCAAGTAGAGCTCCCTACTGCCTCCAGCATCCCCCAGCCCCCACAGCCTCTACCTTGAACTTGGGTTCACCATTGCTCTTGGGAGGGTTTTTGAGGGGGTGGGAGGGTGGAACTTGCCACTGCATGGGACCAGAGAACAGTATGCCCTGCCTCGGGTAGGGGTACTGTGCACCATCCACAATAATGTCTTATTCAAAAACCCAATGAGCTCTTTGCTCCTCATACTGCCAAGTCAAGAGCTGCCACCCACACCCTGTGCCACCCGGTGCCTCTTCTGTCCTGGTGGGCAACCCCACCTCTCTGGTCCTTACCTGCACCCTGTGCCTGTAAGTGGGGACTAAGACACTGTCAGTGTGGAATGGAGCGAACACCACTAAGTAGCAAGCATGAAGCTTCAGCAGTGTGCTCCAGCCTGTGCCTGGAGTCACCTCATAAAATACACACAGCTTTGGAGGAACCTTCACCCAGTGAAAGGCTCAGTACAAAGCAGTGTGTGTGGTGAGATCCCAACTTGACTGAATGAAGTGGATAGATGGTCTCATATTTTCTCAGACGCTGAGATGAAGAGAGTATGTTGTGTTCTGGTATCTGAATAAATAGTTGCATCTTGGGCAATTTTTGCTTTCTCTATCACATATTTTAGTATTTTCTATAACAAACAGTTAATAGTTAAGAATTCAGAAGAAAAAAATCCTTGAGACAGTCGTGCAATCCCAGCACTTTCAAGAAAGGAGGAACATGAGTGTGAAGTTAACCTGAGCTACACAGTCAATCTTTTTTTTTTAAAGATTTATTTATTTATTATGTATACAGTGTTCTGCCTGCATGTATGTCTGCAGGCCAGAAGAGGGCGCCAGATCTCATTACAGATGGTTGGGAACCACCATGTGGTTGCTGAAATTGAACCCAGGACCTCTGGAAGAGCAGCCCCAGTGCTCTTAACTGCTGAGCCATCTCTCCAGTCCCCTACACAGTGAATCTTTATTTAAAAAAAAAAAAAACCTTTGAAAGAAAAGTTTTCATCATTTGAAAACCTGCAGTGAATACAAAAGACCCACTAAGGGGAGACTTCAGTATAAATACAGAGATCTCTGTCAACTCGATTTAGATCACCGAGGAGGAGACAAACCTTTGGGCTGTCTGTGAGGGCATTTCCAAGAGAAGTCTGACTGAGAAGGGAAGACCCGTCCTAAATGTGAGCAGCACCCATGGGCTGAGGTCCCACACTGAACAAAAAGGAGAGACTGAGAGGAAGCACAGCAAGCCCCTTTCCTCCCCTCCCCGTCCCTCCTCTCTCTTCTTCACTGAGTTAGAGGTGTGTGTGTGTGTGTGTGTGTGTGTGTGTGTGTGTGTGTGTGTGTGCGCGCGCGCGCGCGCGCGAGCCCACCAGCTTGATACGAACTAGAGAACTAGAGTCACCTGGCAAGAGCGAATCTCATTTGGCTCCCCCAGATTAGTCTGGCCCGTGGACAAGTCAGTGGGGACATTTTCTTGACTAATGGCTGATGTGGGAAAGCCCAGCCCACTGTGGGTGGGGCCACCCCTGGGCACGTGGTCCTAGGGGCCATAAGAAAAGAGGCGGAGCAAGCCATGAGGAGCAAGCCAGGAAGCAGTGTTCCTCTGCGGCTCTTCATCAGCTCCTGCTTCCAGGCTGAGTTGCTGCCTGGCTTCCTTAAAAGATGGACGGTGATGGAGGAGAGCAAGCCAAATAATCCCTTCCCCACCAAGCTGGTTCTGCTTGGTGTTTTATCATAGCAACAAAAGAAAACTCGGATCCATTCTCTCTCTCCTTCCAGACTGTGGACACAGTGGGACCAGCAGCCTCACGCTCCCTGCCACCCCATCTTTGCCATGATGATCGCAAGCCCTTCTCAGACGGTGACCCAAAATAAGTCCTTCCTTAAGTTGCCGCTTCCCAGGTATTTGGTCACGGTAATGTGTAAAGTACCCAATGCCATCTCATTCTAGAATGAATGTGCAACAATTCAAGAGCTACACACACACGGTAGACACAACCCAATCCTGTCGTGACTGTGGGAATGTAAAGAGAAGATTGGAGAAGCTGGAGAGCATGCCTCATGACTTTGCTAGTCAGTGCGGGACTGGGAAAAACCCTTCCTGAAATCTAGCCATTACTAGCTCGGCTGTGTAGTGTCCTGCCTAGCACAGTCATGGGAGGCAAATCTAAAATCAAGGAGCACTTGCCAACAGGGCCTCATCCCCAAGCGGCCACACATGGTCATTCGTCAGTGAGTGGACTGACAACCCTGTGTCTACTTAGAACCTTAAGGAATGTGCCAAACAGAAATTTCAACTTCTCTATGTGCCACAGGATCCTTGCGGGGCACCAAACTCCTTCTTTATTGTCCCCCCCCCCCCTCCACCGAACCAAACCAGATGCCTAGGCTCAGGATCAGAGGCAAGGGCTGCCAGCATTCCCCAATGCAGAATTTGAGAAATGCGCAGTTGAGCTGGTGGCTGCCCCCATTGAAGGCCATGTTTCCTATGGCTGCAGGGTGGCTACGATCCGATCAAAGGATGAGAAGGTGATGACAGTCTGGGATGAGTCCTTTATGGGTTAGTGTGCTCCAAGCTGCCCCCTTCCCCACTGCTTGGAATGCAGATGGGGTGGGTGAGCGATAATGGCTCACCCAGCTGAGGATGACCGGGCAGGATAGTTGCTCAACAGAGCCCGATCCCGACTGTGCAGAGTTACCTCGGCAGCGCTCGCCTGCGTACACCTATTCTTGTTGTGCAAGAGAGACTCCATTTTCTATTTTGCTCCAGCCACTTCGGTCAACGCAGCGTAACTAACCTTAATCAACAGAGTGAAGGACTGCGGAAAATCATATCCCCAAAGGTCGGCACCTGGGTGGTGACAGCGATGTCACTGATAATAACTGTGACGGTGACAACCTTTTTTCCCCTCTTGTGTGCACATGAGACACTTCGTTGCTATGGAGCAGAGAGAGGTCATCAGATACGATGACAAGAAATCATGTCACTGGATCAAGCTGCAGCCACGCATAGCCCAGTGGCTTCCATCCTCACAAACACTGAACTACATACTGTATCTCTATTAAACTAAAGAGAGGGCAATGAGTAAACCAACGCTGGGGGGGACCAACTTCCTATGCCCCCAGCTTTCTCTAAGTCTGGTCTTCAAGCTACTACGGAAGTGCAATCCCTAAGCTGGTAGCTGTCTCTCTCTAAGACCTGTTCTGGCCACTTGTTAGAATCTGAATCTGACATGTCCCAGGGGCTCGTGTTCTGAATGCTTGGTCTCCAGTGGGCAGTGTCACCTTGGAGGCCGTGGAACCTTTCAGAATGGGGCGTACTTGGTGGAAGGGGTTGGGTGGGCTTGGAAGGTTATACACAGCCTTCGTCCGCCCCACTTCCTGAGCTGCCTCTACTGTATGCTGGAATAGGCTGAAGTCCTTTGGAAAACTGTGAGTCAGACTGAATCTTTCTTCAAGTTGTTTCTATCAGAACAACCCAAAAGTACCAAGTGCAGAGTTGGCCCCAGCTAAGTGGCGCCATTGCTATAACTAATTCCACCAGGTGGTTTATAGTGGTGCCACTGTTATAACTAATCCCACCACCTGGTTTACAGTGACACCATTCTTCTAACTAATCCCACCAGGTGGTTTACAGTGACACCATTCTTCTAACTAATCCCACCAGGTGGTTTATCGGCCTTTGAAACTGGCTGGTGAAGGAATGTGGAAGAGTTTGAAGATGTGGACTATGACGATGTAGACTCACCACTCTGGTGAGAACTTAGAGGACCAGGATGCTGACAATATGGACAGCAAAGATGGTACTCATGTGGTCTCAGGTAGGGACAAGGACCCAACTGGGAACAGGACTACAGAGGCCACTGTGTCTGGTGAAGAATTCGTTCACATTCTACCCATGTCCTGAAAATCTGAGTGAGGTGGGTTTCAAAAGCAATGGAGAAACTGCAAGACAAGTTAGTACTCAGACTCTGGTACGGTTCTGGCTGGCTACTTTTAGTTAGGTTTATAGCGAGAATCAGGATCAAAATGCAGAGAATTTTTTAAAATGTGGGATCTGGCCCTGAAAGAAAGGTGAGGATGTTTAAAGCTGTGGATAAGGGAAGTGTGGGCAAGGCAGGCCACTGATGCTCAAGCCATCAGCATCTGTAAGAAGCTGCGTATATGACACTGGGACAACAGAGCAGGTGACCTGAGAGGGAGTCCCTACCCTCCGAAGGTTCCAGGGTATAAAACTGAAGACTTGCTTACAATACTTTCCTTCAAAGGAGACTGAATTTTGAAGTCACCAGGGTGCTCTGATGGAAAAGGACCACCTACAGAAATGATTTTCTCGGTTCTGGGTTCAGCTGCTCAGGGACTTGGGCTGATGCAGCCATGATCTAAATGGTCCTCACTAGCAGCAGACTTTGGAATTATCCACCAGGTACTGTTTTTCAGGTGTGCAGAAGGCAAGATTTTGGGGGTCTTATCCCTAGGTTCTTAAGGAATGCTTGTGAGTGAGACCAAACAATGTGCCCCAGATTCTGGATATGGAGCTACAAGATTTAATGTTTTCCCTGCTGGGTGTTAGTCCTGCTTTGGTTCAATCTTGAATACATTCTTCTTACTTTACAGGTCACGGCAAAGAGACTATTTTGAGTCTCAGCAGAGACTTTAGGCTTTGACTTCTGATCACTGTTGAGACTATGAGGCTTCTTGAAGTTGGAATAAATACATCTGTGTATTACAAGATGGCCATGAGCCTTCGGCAACCAGGATGGAATGTTATAGTTCATATCTAAAGTGTCTCTCACAGGCTTAGGTTTTGAGTATTTGTTTGCCAGCTGGTGGAACTATTTGGGGAGGATTTGGAACCTTTGGGGAGTAGGACCTAGCTGGTGGAAACAGGACACGTAGGGTGGGTGTTTAGCATGTACACCAGTTTATACCTGGTTCTAGCCTTGCTCTCTCTGTTTCATGGTCTGCTGTGATGTGAGGAGCCCCCACCACATGCTCGCACATGCTCACACATGTTCACACTGCTGCAAATCTGCCAGGCCTTCCCTGTCTGTGAAGGACTGAATTCTTCTGGAACCATGAACCAAAATAAATCTTTCTTTCTGTAAATTGTTCCTGTCGAGTAATTTGGTGGCAAAAACATACGAAAAACAAGTGTGATTCCCTAACCAACCAGGCCACATATCTACCACATAGACAACTGCAAGAGGAAGTCACAGCTTGTGCATGACGGTGACAAAGCACAGGTGTCACTTCTTGGGGGTAGCTGAGCCATCGTTTGTCTTCAACTCATAGTTAAGGTTTTGCTTTTGTTAACAGATGAGCAGGTTATATCAGACTAGTCTGTAAATTCAAGAAACCGTTTGCGAGCACTTAAGAGTGATCACAAACTGGTGGACGGATTACAGTCTCCGGGAAAGCAAAGAGAACTCAGTGGAACCTGCCCTTAAGTCATCATGTCCACTCAATAAAAAAGAGCAGCTATGCAAAGAAGGAATCTGAATCATAATCAAGAGGGGAGAAAACAACCTCAATAGGAACAGACTCCCAGATGATACAGATAGGTATGTTTAAAAAGAAAAGGGAAAAAATAGACGTGGAGATGGGTTTCAACCAATCTGAGGACATCCTAACAATCAAGACAGAAATGAGGAAAGGCAGCGACAGCAGATCACATGGCACTGTCTCTTGTAGTTTCACCCTCCCCAGTCCCTTCCTCCCACCTCCACCTACCCTTCCCACTGCAGACTGAACCTCTCCTGTGAGTAACCTCCAGGCACCTGGCCTGGCTTCCCTGTCCTCAACATTAGTCCTGGAAGTATCTTTACACAGCAGGCAAGGTTATTTTTCTGGGTTTAAAACCAACAACCTTAGGGGTGTGGAGAGGTGGCCCAGCAGGTAAGAACACTAGCTGCTCTTGCTGAGGACCCACGTTCCATTCCTAGAACCCACAAGGCAGCTTACAACTCTTTACAGTTCTTGTTCCAGGGGATATAACACCCTCTTCTGGCCTCCACCAGCACTTCACATACATGGTACACTTTCATATATGCAGGCAAAACACTCATACTCATGAAAGAAAGATAAATAAATCTTTTTTTTTGTTTCAAAACAGGGTTTCTCTGTGTAGCTCTGCGCCTTTCCTGGATCTCACTCTGTAGACCAGGCTGGCCTCGAACTCACAAAGATCCGTCTGCCTCTGCCTCCCAAGTGCTGTGATTAAAGGTGTGCGCCACCACCGCCTGGTTATGATAAAATAATCTTAAAACGCAAAATTATATAAAACAAAAACCTGACTCCATTCCTCCCTGATGCTCCTAGGAAACAGTCTAAGCATGTGTGGTTGACTGTTCGGGGCCCACCACTGGCTTTTTATGGCCTCATACTCCTCTTCCTCAGCTTGACTTTATACCAGGGAATAACGTTGCTTGGAATTCCCACGTTACTGTGCATTTATTTTGTATATATTTGTGCATCCATGCGTGCCATGGCTCTTTTGTGAAGGTCAGAGGGCAATTTACAGGAGTTGGTTCTCTCCTTCCACCATGTGTCTGGGGATGGAACTCAGGTTGTCAGGCTTTGGCAGCAGGGACCTTCACCCACCGAGTCAGCGTGCAGGCCCCTCCCATGTCTTTTTCCTGATGCTGCTCCTCCCCTGAAAGTATTTCTTTAGAATTTGAGATGCTTCTCCTCTGCAAATCACACTCTGAACTCTCAGGCTAGCCCAGAGACTGTTCAATACTTTCTCTCCTACCAAACAGGAAAGATCTCAGACTGACTCATCTCTGCCACTGGTCAATGATGTGGTGATTCTGAGCATGTAGCCTGCTGATCAGGGGCTTTAGAATCACCCCAGGAGCTTTTTGAATATTGGGATCCCTGAGTCCACTCAGGTAGACACAAGTGCAAGCTCTGGATGTCAGTCTGGGAATCAGAACCATAGATGAGTTCTCAGATCATTTACTTGCTCAGTGACGTGTGCAAATAACTGCTCCGTGCTGTGATCCGGGACTGAGGAGGCTGTGTTCTCCAGGGGTCACAGATTGATGACAAGGCTTGAGGGAGAGGGAGACAATGCTAGTGGATGAGGTGTTATGCACAGGGACCAGGCTCATTCAGAACCAGGGTCACATAGTCTGGGTAGCAGAGCTGGGATCTGAATCCATGTCTCCCTGACATCCAAGTCCCTGCTATGGGCTATTGAGCTGTACTCCTTCTGCTTCTAGAAGTCCGTTTCTGAAGCTGTCACTGCGATTCCCTGGCATCACATCATATCTGGCTCCCTACTGTCAGAGAGCGGTAATAATTAGCCGTAACAGCTCATCAGAGCCCACTTAAGAGGGAGTTCATTTGCATTTTAGTAGAAATAAATAAAGTGAGCCCTCAAAGGACAGAAGGGAAAGGGCTTGCAAGAGAGACTTGGCTGGGTCTCCATGACCAGAACAATTCTAGCTTCTGGGCACCATCTATTTCCCAGACACAAGTCACAGTAGCTGGCCCCACACCGCTGCCAGCTGGAGCCTGTCTCTACCAAGAAGGCCAGATTTTCAGAGAAGGTGGTCATGGTCTTCCCTGGGCAGCATTCTATTGTGGCAGATGGTGTAATAATTAAGAATCAAGCCACTTCACTTGAGTGCCTACTGTGTGTTATAAAAATCCCTGGTCCCTGCCCCTCAGGAGCTTTTGACTTTGTGGAGAAGAAGAAGATAAATGCACAAGAACTGTCACTCATAGCAACGGAGGAGAAGCAGTTGAGAAGAGCTCTGAGGGTCCAGAGCCGCGGGCCCCACTTGCTTGGTGTCTTATGGAAATGCAGAGTGAATTATGCAAGCCCTTAGTGCATATCACCTTTTCAGTAGGCAGAGGATGGGAAACAGTGGAGGATGGGAGGTTCAGGGAGAAACATCTTGGAGAGAGTAAGGGGAATTCTGGTTATCATCATGCGAGAGTTCGTCTAACCCTCTTGATGATTACTATTATTAACTGTGGACCAACTAGAACAAACAGGTGAGTGAAGGCACCAGAAAGTGCAGGTAGAAACCAGAGTGAGTGAACACTCACTTAGAGGGGAACACTGCGTGTTTCCTGTTGTTTCATGACTTCTTACCCAATGGCGGGTGGCCCCAGCGGCAGCCAAGGGGTGGCTCGGAAACCCACAGTCAAACTGGTTGAAAAATAAGAGGACAGAATGCACAGTACCACAGCTGACGAGACGTACAGAAAATCCTAGACACGAGAAAGCCACAGAGAAGGGACTCTGAAGTCTGCATATAAACGGTGCCCGACATCGGATGAGCTGAGAAGACCCTGAGCAACCTGCCCAGGGCTGGGAAGAAAACAAAATGAACAGAAATTGGAAGAGACTGTGCAGCTGCTGCCCAGCACGAGACAGAGCTGAGAATCGGGGGTCCACACAACTGTTAAAGAAACAGCATTGCTCAAAGCTGGAAACAGAATCCACAGTCACAAGCACAATGTGCAGGACACAGTCCCAAGTGAGCAGCCATGAGGTGAGCGGAGAATATAAGCCATACACGAGAAAGAGAAATAAATGAAGAGCTATTTTGGGCTAATTTAGACGCTGAAAGTCAGAGGAACTATTCTAAAGTGGTCAATATTATTATGTCCAAACACAGAAAGAAACTTATTTTCATAACGAAGACTCAGATTTGGGCCAGCAAGATGGCTCGGCAGGTAAGGGTGCCCGCCATCAAACCTGACCACTTTGGTTTGATCCTGGGAACCCACAGGGTAGAAGAGACAAATCTTACCCTACAAAGTTGTCCTCTGATGGCCACATGTGTGCCATGGCATGCACCTCTCCATACACATACACACACACACACACACACACACACACAATTTTAAAAGAAAAGAAAATCGGAGTCAAATCAATGAATAGCAAATGAAAGATAAAATCTTGGGAGTAGCCCGAGGAAAAGGACACATGACAGCCAAGGGCATGGTGGACAGCAGACTTGGAATTTGAAATCCAGCAAAACGTTCTTCAAATGCACAGATAAACCAAAAACATTTTTAAATAAATGGGAGCAAAGAGTCTACGTTAGAAAGAAGTTCCTTAGACTGAGAGGAAATAATGATGTTAGCAGGAACTGAGACTCCTCTGGAAAGGCTAAGGATACAGGAGAGGGTCACTACGAGGGTGAGGCGGGACAGTGTTGGGTGGTGATATTTTGTTGTACTCTAATAAAATTTGCCTGAAGATCAGGGGACAGAGCCAGCCACTAGATTAAACACAGAGGTCAGGCAGCGGTGGCACACACCTTTAATCCTAGCACTCCACATGTCCCTCCCTCTGGAGCCGGCTCTCTCCCCTTGCCTATCTTCCAGACTTGCACAACAAATCTCTGTGTCTGGATCTCTGTGAGTTCAAGGCCACCCTGGGCTACATGAGATTGATTTAGTCTAGGAGAGAAACAGCCAGGCAGTGGTGGCACACACTTATAACTCCAGTATTTGGGAAGCATATACACCTTTAATCCCAGCACTGGGAAGGTTGAGATAGGAATTGAAATGGCTGGGTGGAAAAAGGCATATAAGGTGTAAGGAGACAGGAACTCAGCCCTTGTGGCTGAGGAGTCAGAGGCATTCAGTCTAAGGATTTGTGGAGACAGGATCTCGCCTCCCTTTCAGCCTGAGGATTCGGTAGTGGTAAGAAGTTTCTCTAGTGGCTTGTTCCTTTGTCTCTCTGATCTTTCAGCATTCACCTCAATATCTGGCTCCGGGTTTTTATTATAAGAGCAATTAGGATTCGTGCAACAGTGTTGTAGATGACAGCACCCTGAAGTACGAAGCCACATACTTTCTTCGGAAAATGGAAAATGGTTGGGACCAATGGCTGGTCCAGGGGACACGAGGAGAGGACACGGTGAAGCCAGAGAACTGGATGAAGTGGAAATTCAGAAGGACTTCCTAATAGCCAGAACTCTAGAATGGTCATTCTGGTTCACAAATGGGAAGAATGCAAGGAAGACACATTTCAGAAGTTTGTTGTGCAAGTCTGGAAGATAGGCAAGGGGAGAGAGCCGACTCCAGAGGGAGGGCACCTGTGGATGATACTGAGGACATGCTGGACTTGGTGGATGCTGAGAGACACAGAAAGGCTGTGTGGCTGAGGCAAGGTCTTGACATGTGCAGTGGCTTGTGTATGTGGGAACAACATCTTCACTTATCAGAGGACAAACCAGAGGTCCAGAGACGAGAAGTGACTTTCCCAAAGTCTCACAGTGAGTCAGCAGGGTGACAAGGACTGTCACACATCTTCTCCACCGCTGGGACACAGGCTTTGGGTGAGGCCATAAAGGAGACCTCGTGGGCTGTGTAATGAATGGTTGACTTTGTTGACCTGAGTAGTGTATACTCTTGGATCATTGCAACCAAAATACCTGACAGAGACAAGAACTCAAGAACGGGGTGACTTTCTTCCAGCTTACAGTTTCCAAGAGCCCAGTCCATGGTCGCTTGGTCCCACATGCTTGGGCAGGATGTTGTGATGTGAACTGCCACCATGATGTGAACTGCTCTACTTGGTCATGTGCTCGCCACTGTGATCTACTAACATCTCTGCCACCACACGTGCCCAAATCAATACTTTCTACATTAGGCTGTTTCTGTTGGGTGTGTGGTAATGTCTATGGAAAAATACCTGATCCAGGCTGACTCCTTTGGAGCAGACTCCAGAAAGGGCAGCCCCAACCACACCACAAGAACTAGTGAAAACAGACACTACACGGGTGTTGCTCATGTATGTTGCCTAAGTGGGGAGCCATGAGGCTAAATCCAGACTGATCGGCATTCTCACAGGGGATGAGCTGGGATAACCAGGGCAGAGCAAGCGGAGCTCCTGGGGCTCCTGGGCTCTGACTGAGAGTTCTGTTTAATTGCTATTCAATAGCACGGCCCTACAGGCTCTGACCTGTGTCAACTCAGATTGCAGAGGCCATGGACCGCAGATGTTTGTCCACACCGTACAAAAGGGTGCCTGCAGCACGTGAGGGGAGGAGGCAGGCAGTACACTTTAAGGTCTGTGAGCTGCACGGGTTGCCGTGTGAGTCTCTGCCTCGCTGTTCACACTGCTACCAACCACTCTACCTGTCAAGCCACGTCAAGTACAGCTCTGTGGCCTGGCCCCAGGAAACCCTCTATATTAGCGACTTTTCTGTTGCTGAGGCAGAATATCTTAAAGAAAGAACTTCAGGGAGAAAGGTTCTATTTGGGCTGTTTAGGGGCTACAGTCCATCTGGTGGTGACACCAGCTCCCCCCTGCCCCCCATGGCAGGTGGGAGTGTGAAGCTGTTTGCTCACACCATGGTGGACGAGGAAGCAGGGCTCAAGCTGGAACTGGAGCCAGGCCATAACCATAAATGTACTGCATGCTGCCTACCCCACAGACACCCACTTCCTCCACTAGGACCCACCTCCTAAAGGCCCCACAACTTTCTTTGTTTGTTTGTATTGAAATTGGCTCTACTGTATTCCCAGCTCCCAAGCTGGCCTTTAAATGACTATGTTGCTGAGGATGCTTTGAACTTACCCTCCTGCTTCTAACTCTACATGCTGGACTCTAGCAATTGAGCTAAAGAGTCTGATGAGCTTCCCTAGCTCTCAATCCTCTAATCTCTCAAATGAAGACACCAGAGCTCCCTGTAAGGACTGTTGGACCACATGAGTTAGACTCTGTGGAGACACTTTACTCTGTCCTATGCTACATAAACAAAAATGAGCAGTTGGTACCAGAAACCAATTGACACGGGGCTGGCCACGCAAAGCTGCAGAGCCAAGCCCATAGAGCCGCCCAATGTCTGTCTGGGTATGTGATATGACCCTGAGAGTCTACGCTCAGGATGAAGGTCAACGGTGAACCAGCCTCCAGTGGTACTTTAAAGGCTCTGCTAAGTCCTGCACTGGAGAAACAGGAACTGGGTTTTTCCTCATCTACTGCACCTCCCTCCCCCTTAGGAACCTCTGTGCTCCTAACCCTTATCAACACCTCAACGATCTGGTGTTCCCAGGGCTTCAGCAGAGGCCAAGCTTCAGAAAGGTGGGTCTGAGGGCAATAGCCCTCTTCCACTGTGCCAAGGAGTCATGGTCAAAGCAGCTGTTCTGTTCTTTGTTTTATCTTGTGAGGCACGGAACAAATAATTTCTGATGGTAGCTGCTCCATGGGGGATGGGATGCTGAGATACATGAACAACAGGCATGTGCTTGGAGAATCTCCTGCCAGCCTAGGAGCCCCATGAGGCCCTTGCAAGGCTGTGCCTACCTGCCTGTATTGCATGATGTCTCCTCTGAAGGAGACTGCAGTGTATTCTATTGTGATACATGCCCACCCGCCCCCCCCCAACCTGGCAATGCTAATTTATTCCTTTGCACTTGCAAGCATCTCCGCCTGTGAAAAATGGCAGCCACTTTATTTTATACATGCAAGGAATATTAAGAAGCACAGAGTTCCTCCCCACCGTTTGCCTTCCTCTGAGTGTGGTATTAAACAGTATCAACAGGGGTTCAAACGATGGTGTGTTACGTACATTCCTCTAGACAGAACTTCCACTGGTACAACTGATCTCTGAGCAAGAAGATGTTCCCTACGGCACTTGTTGAAATCTTCTTGGCGCTGTGCATTTATTATGAAATATAATTTTGAATCCACATTCTGACAAGATACAGCAATAAAGTCTACGGAGGAAATCTGCATGGTAATTTGCATAAATTGACTCCAGCATTTCTTCTGGGGAAGAGAATGAAAAGGCAAGTATGTGTGTCTTCTTTTAGCCTTGGCCAGGCCTGAGCCCAGGGCTGGAGAGAAGCAGCCGTAAATGGCAGGAAGCAGCTGGGCATGACAAGCCCTTGACAATGACTCTGCTGTTCTCCTTCTGCACAACCAACCAGCAGAGAAAAGTATCTGGGTAAAGTCATGCAAATTACCATGTAAATGAGCCTGGTAAACTTAAAGATTCAGACCCCAGAGTCGGGGTGCTTTGTGGGGAGGGTCCCACAGCCTTTAGGAAACATGAGGGGCCAGGTCGTTGCCTGACATTGCCAGCCGTGGCCAGCCCTTCAATGAGTACCCTGGAGGAGGTGATGGTGGCTCCCAAGGTCACAGGGCAGGCACCTAGCCTTTCAGTGTCACAATCTGTCCTCTTCTGGTGGTTACTTTACTCCGTGTGCAGAATGGGCATCCCATTTGTAATTCTATACGTGAATATATTTTATTGGTTCTGCTCCTCTAGAGAATACTAATACAGAAAGCAGCTTGCTACCCCGTCCCTGGGTGATCATGGTGCTTACATCACGAGAAATATCTCTGCTGTCATCCAAGTCCTTGCCCATTCACCCTCCCCCACCTGCATTAGTGGCTGAGCCTGTGAAGGAGTTGTGTATTAGTGCTGGGGTCCCTCGGGTGTGTGGTCCAGACAAGCCGGGCATGGGTGGCTGCTGGAGTGGGCGGGAAGGCTTCCTGGAGGAAAGAGTGGAGCGAGTGGGGGATGAGCAGGATTTGATGCAGCCACCCTGGAGGGAGGAATGAGTGCCTGCACAAGTATTCAAGAAAGGCTGAGGCGTCAGGATCCAGCATCGTGTGTGTGTGTGTGTGTGTGTGTGTGTGTGTGTGTGTGTGTGTGTGTGTGCGCCCACAGCTACAGCACACAAAAAGGAAACAGGCTGTGGGCACCAGGTGACTGACTACTTGGTGGCTAGGAGCTTGCCCCAGAGTATAGAGGTGCACTGACCCCACCCACCTCAACGGCCCAGAGGCGAATCCACATGGACCCATCAGCCACATCTCAGATCCTGTTAAGAGGGACCAGATGAGAATCTTGCAGCCCTACAACAGAGCGTCTGGGGCCACCGGAAGCTGGCTAGGGCATCCTCCCCTAGTGCCTCTAAACAGAGCGTGGTCCCCTTGTACTGTGTCACCCTCAGGCCTCCAGGAAGGTGATGAGAGGATACACTCCCACTGTTTGAAGCTACTCAGTTTGTGATCACTTGTTCTGGCAGCCCCAAGAAGCGAGTGTGGGAAGCCTTAGGGCAGAACAGACTGGCATGGCTGGAGGATCAGCTGCAAGGCAAGAGCATCTCAGGAGCCCCGAGCCTTCAGGAAAGGCCAGAGCTTCCTAGGAACCCCCTTCAAGGTCTGAACCACTCTCCCATCACAGCAGTGTGTCCTCTGAGAGCAACCCTTCAGTATGTGGGCCTCTCCCAGAGGCAACCCTTTCGATCTGTTGTTGTCTGACTTGTATCACTATGTGAATTCCAGAAGAGGCCACTGGCTCCCAGCCTTAGGTTCATCTCCATCACCTTCAGTTTTTTTTTAAATGCTAAGGCCTGAACTCCCCTCCCAGATATCCCCCAAGAGTTGCCTAATATGCAGACAGGAAAGAGAGCCTCGGAGAGGCCCCACAAAGCAGTGATTCTCTAACCTCAGCCAGCAGTTGCCGCCAGAGGACCATACCTCCTATCAGGACTCCTTCACACAGCTGACCTTCCCAGGGCCTACAGGGGTTTCCCGGGTAGGGTGGGCACACCAAAAGCCAATTCTTATTACAGGGTATGTCCAGATTTTTCACTACCGTAGAATTTGAAGGTAACCTCTTAGTTGGGATTTTACAGGAAGGAATCATCACAAACACAATTCTCCTCTGTCTGAGACATGGTTTTTCACTTGTACAAGTGAAGTGATTACTGCAGGGTGATTCGGTAGGTGGTGAGAGACTGCAGAGTACATGTGTCAATGGAGAAAAATGGTTTGTGTGTGTGTGTGTGTGTGTGTGTGTGTGTGTGTGTGTGACTGCTAGGTAAATACTGGAAAAAGACATGCTCCTCAAAGGTCTCCAGGGCTGGCCAAGTGACAGCTCACCAGGGCCCACAGGCAGACAGAACCTTCTGAGAGCCTCCCATACTCAGAGCCTCATGGGGGCCCTTCAGGGCCTCATGCCTGCTGAGCCCCAGACCAAGGTGGAACTGGCTAGTCCTGAGGACGGACCCCTGCCCTCCCTAGCCTGCTGAGGGCGGGCCAGACTCTACGCCCTCACTGCTTCCTTCTGCTGCCTTTCCACAGACCATGGACGACACCACACAGACATCTTTCGTCAGAATGAGTGAATGGGTGGAGAGCATGGGGCCTGGCGACATGGGGAGAAGAGAGGGAGCACTGTCTGGGAGCTGTCTGAGTGGATCTAGACTCTGCCATGGCGTCCTGGCTGCTAGACAGACAGGATACTGGTGGGAGGGTAACCAGCATGGCCACTGTGCAGTGGGACAACGTGAGAAGAGGTAAATTTCATCCTCTAGAGCCCGTGGAGACTGTGTCCACTCCCACACACCTCTGCTGCTCTGCTAGGAAAAACAAAATAAACAAATATCCTCCTCCGTCTCCAGAGGGTTCATTAGGATGTGTGTGTGTGTGTGTGTGTGTGTGTGTGTGTGTGTGTGTGTGTGTGT
>CABHPQ010170141.1:16590-47761 GCA_902168405.1 Peromyscus aztecus
TGTGTAGACTCTCCACCTAATTACTGCTCTAAGGGGCTTTTGGAAAAGACTTCTACCTGAGGCTATAACAAACCAAGTCAGACAATTCTGCCATGCCTGGGGAGCGCGAGGTCTACCCTTTGGTCTCTCTTGACTCACCATGACAGTGAACCTGGGGGGCTCTCAGTCTGAGGCCACCAATGAACTGAGGCAAGCAGCTACTACTGTGCCAGTAGGCATCTGTGAACACCATCTGTGGCCAGGCCTGGTACGAAAATGGCTCCAAGAAGATCCTGGGCTTGGCATATCCCAAAACCCTGGTGAAAACCAGAAGGGCAGAGTAGCCGCCCTAGATTTGGGGGGCCCAACTAGCCTTAAGGACAACATGCTACAGGCGAAGGGTCATGAGGAGCTGATGGAGGTGGCAGGGCCTCTGTGCTGAGGGCAAACATCTGCCCCAAGCTTCAGGAACTAGAGGAATTTTCAGAGTAGAGAGGGGACAGTGACAGGAGCTGAGGGCAGCAGGACCACACAGGGGGCAGCAAGTAGAGGCTGAACTGAGTGACAAGTGCCAGGCGGTGAGGGTGACACCGGGAAGGGGAGGCCAAATTTCAAAGGTGACTTGTCCACTGCGGCTAAGAACCTCACTGTGTTTTTTCAGTGTGATGTCAACGGAAAACGGGAAGATGATGACTATTTTAAAATCAAGTAGTAGCCAGGTGTGATGCAGGCAGAGAGATCCAGAGGTCAAGGTCATCCTTAGCTATCCAACCGATTTAAGGCCAGTTGGAGCTTCATGAGTCTCTGCCTCAAAAAACTAAAGGGGACGAGTCAGATAATAAAAATGACATGAGCATGCGCGCAGGCACACACACTCGCACGTGAGTGCACACACAGCACGAAGTGAGACTTTAGGAGGGAGTCCCTTAGTGCTGGCACCTCTGTTCTACAGTGACAGAAGAATTCCCCTTACTGGCAGGACAGGCCACAGTGAGACAAAGTGCTACAAAGTCCTGGCTTTGGGGAGGACGCAACGGCAGGGCCACCATCGATGTCCTAAAGCCGCGCACAGCGCCATGGGCCCCACTCTGAAGCACCCAGAGTCTCCTGACCTTCCCCATAGACAATCCTTCTGGATTCCACATGATACGGGATTTTGGTCCAGTCACTGCAGAGTCAAAGCAGGGACTTGAGGGCAACAGAAAGGGGGCCCTCTGAGGGCACTCAAGACAAGGATGACTGGTCCAGGGTAAGGAGAGACGGACAGGCAGCCACAGAACTGCAAGCATGGTGAGCCGTTCCACGAGGTGGGGAGCGACATCTTGGAACAGCTGCCCCAGCGGCTCTATAAATACTCGTCCTTGAGAATGTGATGACAAGGGATTCCTCGTTCAAGCACACTGTATTTGCTTTCCGCGGGCTGAAGCCCCATGCTGAGCGGAAGAGCTCAGAGAAGTCTTGCTGAGAGCAGTCCCCTGCCTGAAGAGCCCAGCTCTGCTTGAAACCCCACCTTCCCTTTTTCAAGTAATACCTGCTAACATGTCTGGGAACCAGTATCTCACAGGACCCCCAGCCCAGAGAAATGAATTGGAGAACTGTCTATATCCTGAGGCAAAAAACAGTACTTTAAAAAATATATCAGAATAGCTGAAATGCCTAAGTTTTACAACTTCGGCAAAAAGCTTGAATTATGGGGGAAATTCACTTGTACAACACCCCACCACCACCACCACTGAAACCAAACAGATATGTCTCTGCCCGCCCCTGGATTTTGATTTGGGGTCACCTAAAGTATAATAGGTCTGTGGCTGACGCCAGACCACCATTCCAAAATCAAGATCCACAGAGGTCATTATGTCCAGTCTCCTGACCACACAGGCCAGGATAAACTCACCACCCATGCCTCTCTGTGGCAGGATGTGCTTCAGCAATGGCCATAGGGGCTGAGGGTGTGACGTCTAGGGAATGTGAATGTAAATGCATGGGTGTGTGAGGGACTCTGTGTGTGTGCTCTGGGTTATGTATATGTAAAGTCCAGTGAAGAGAACATGACCACTCCTGAGGTGTGCCCTCCTCAACTGCTCCAGGGTTTCAGCTAGTCCTCTTCTGTCTGCCTCCCAACATAACCAAACATTGTAATGGTTCTGACCTGACTGTGAACAGCAAAAGATCCCCTCTCTGGCTTTGGGATTTCTCCCTGAAAAACAAAAATGTCTCCTTTTCAACCTCTAGATTCTGAGATCATTTCCTGCCTAGGCCCAGTACTCAGGGAAGACGTTCCTTCAAAGCAAAAAGACACTTCAGAAACCTGGAGTTGTCCCACTCTGATCTCAGCCATCCCTGGAGACAGGCTGGCAGTGGTCTCCAGACAGGTGCCACAGGCAGAGATGAGAAGCAAGGGAGGAGGAGGGCGGAGTGAGGGAGGTGGGGAAATCTCACCTGGTATGTGTTGTCAAAGCTGTCATACATGAACCTCGTGATCAGAGACGTCTTCCCGACTGCAAGGCAAAAAGGAGAGAGATGTTCAGATGAAAGGAGACGAGCCTGATGGCCAGCGGCTTCTAAACTCAGAAGAGAGACGGACTTACAAGAACCCCAGGAAGAAGACCCCAGGAAGAAGACCCGAGTCAAGGCACTGGGGGTCTACACCAGGTGAGCTCCAGAGACACTCTGGTCAGACGCCAGGCTGCCATGAAGAAGGAGGCCTACCCCTTCCCCAATTCCTACCACCCACGTCCAGGTCTGCCCTGACCCCAGGTGCCAGCTGAAATGTGATGCCCATAGCTGCTCTTCTCAGAGCTGTCTGTGTTCGCCAGGCCACACCACCTCATCTGCTCACAGGGGACTGCCTTCGGTTCCCATTTATTCAGTTTAAGCATTGGTGAGGAAGGGGCAGGCGAAGGCAGCAGTCCTTCCTTAGTGTCTCTCCAGGGCAATCCTCTTCCCCACAGAGTAGGCTTGACTGTCCAGCCCAACACCGGGCCTTTAGCATCCCTGGATCCCACTGTGTCAATGACAAGATGATTCCCAGATACTGTGACGACTGCAGGCTTACCCACAGGTCTGTACGCACCCCAAATGGGGCAGAAACGTCCCCAACTGAAAACTGCTAGTATGGTTAAGAGGCCAAGAGTCTCTTGGGAGACCCATAAATGGCGCTAATTTCCCAAATCGCAGGGTTTGGCTTCTGATACAACCCTGAGCAGGTCCCCTGGGACATGGCAGTGACAGAAATGCCAACGGCGGGACTTCTAGCCATCTGGGATAATAAAGGGACATTTGTCGGGTCACTACACGGAACCCTTCTCCCCTCTGTCCCACCAGGACTCTGCCGCAGACCTGGGAGGTTCAGAAGGGAGCTGCAGGAGACAACTGTCCCTGATAAGGAGGGTAAAGGCGCCGAAGGCCACAAGCTCTCACCATCCCGCCCTCTCCATGTTCAGCAGGCCATTCCCAGACTGGGTCTGGTGGCGTGGCTAGTCACTACCTGGGCAGGGCAGGACAACCCAATGATCCACGGGAAGGCTCGTTGCCGGGTCTGAATCTACAGACATGTAACATTCCTGACAGCCAACACTGGACAAACAGCAGCAGTCTCCTGACCAGGAGCCTCTGACAGACTAGGTCTGGGCTGCAGCCAGAAGACCCAAGTCTGACCCAGGTGAGGACAAATCCTACGGAGGCACTGTTCAGCTGTGTCACCTGAGGTATTCACCCCTCCTCTGGACCTCGTTATAACAGACCAAAGTCGGCAGAGGATGTAAGAAGTAAGGAAGGTAATAAGAGTGAAAGGCACATGGGAAGTGCTGGAGAGTAGGAGGTGTCAGGCCACCTGAGAGAGCTGAGGCACTTTCCAGAATGACATATGACAAGGGAAAAACAAACCCACCAGCACTAAGGTCGTATAATGAAGAAACACATTCCTCCTTGTCTTGGGGTAGGGGCACGATATGCCTGGACTGGAATTTTAGGGGACAACAAGAGTTTCTAGTCACTACATCTGAGCCTATATTAATGAGGTGGTGGCTCCCCAGATAGCCTCAGGATGAACTGTCAATCACATGGCCAGAGGGCTGGGTCCAGGGAAGGGAGGAAGGCTGGAGACTGAGCTCCAACACACGGACAGCATTCAACCAGCTCTGTCTACGTACTGAAATCCCAGGAAGAAGTCTAGACACCCACGCCCTGGGGAGGAGCGTCCTGGGTTGTGAACACACAGACGTGCCTTGAGGGTGGACAGGCTGTGGTTCTGCGAGGAGACGGCCCAGCCATTCTGCATTCAGGATGCTCCCAGAGCTCACTGACTGGTGAGGCTGGCTAGCTTCAGGGATCTGCCTGTCTCTGTCTCCTCAGAACTGTGATTACAGATGTGCAGCATCACATCTGTAACGTGGGGAGCCAAACTCAGGTCTTCATGATTGCATGGCAAGCAAGCTACCAGCTGAGCTCTCTCTCCACTGTCCCTCATCCCCACAACTGCAATCTTAGGGGTGCTTTCCTGAGGGTCTGCTGTTGAACCTGAGGGGCACTGGGGACCGCCTAGATTTAGAGCTAATTGGTCATAAGCATAGATGTCTGGGGGACCCCTAAACATTTTCCAGTTCCTGACGGGCCTGGGTCACCTTCTTACCCTTTCCCAGGCCATCATGCTCTTTAGATCATCTGTCTCCGCTCTTTTATTTCGGATCACTTTGTTTTGTCTCAAGCCCCACCTTGGCCAAGTGTGGAACTATAGGGTCTCTGTCCTGACCCTGGCTTCTGAGGTCTCTGGGCTCAACAGTCTTCAGGGGACTGGACTGCCCTGCTCGGGACACAAAGCATGACAATGCTACCAGAGACCAGGAATTGCAGGGAAAGCTGTCCTCCATGGCTGTCTCCAGGAACCTCCAGGAAGCCTGAGCAGAGCTCATTACAAGACATCCCCTCTGTCCACCCACACTGGCCCCCACCATGGTATCAAATGAAAGAGCTCCATGGCTCATGCTTGGGGTGTTCTCTGCCAAGGTCATCCGACCCTGAAGGGCAGAAGCCCCTTCCCTGTCCCTTTCTTGCCCTCTACCACAGCCCTGGGTAGATCACGGACGCCGGAATCTGGAAGTAGACCCGATGAGGCACTCTACTGTGGGTCATGGCAGAAGCGAGGGCTGAGAGGGTGGCAGTGCTCAGCAGGCACCAGGACAGGCAGGGGGAGGAGGGGCGGGAAACGCGCTCTGCCTTTAATCCCTGCTGGAACCCTTCAGAGAGAGCCGCCTCCCACCCTGCCCCATCCTCAAGGTCACCCTGCCACACTGCCAACAATGGCTCACAGACACACTGCAGCAAAGCAGGGCTTTATTAGAAACACGCAGCGGAACCATCACCGAGCTCTTTTTACCCTCGGCTCAGGGCTCGGCAACACTCCGGTCATCTCGCGGATGCGCGGTCCCCCGTGATTACACAGGGGGCTGCGTTTTCCTTCCTTCAACCAAATGAAGGTGAGAAAAGTCATTCCTGGGCACTGACCAGGATCCTCTAAGGAAGGAGGAAACCCCCATGCTCCCTGGGCCACTACTTAAGCCACATAGAGGATTTGGCACTGTTCTTAGGTGGCCTCAGGAATCCTCACTTCCATCCTATGCCTTAAGATGCTCAAGGTCACAAAGTGGACAGGCAGTGGAGCTGGGATGGGGGCACAGGTCTGCCGCCATCACCTCTGCCTCAGCTACTCCTCAGAGCCGCTTCATGGAGCCGTCCGGCAAGCAACAGATCCTGGGGTCTGCAAGCAAGGCTGCTGGTGGGAGGGGAGGGTGGGGTGGGCAGCAGGACCCCAGGCAGCGGGAACAGTGTGAGCAGAGGCAGAGGCGGGGTGGGGGTGGGGTGCAGGGGAGATGTCTGTTAGGAAAGGAGAGGAGAAGGCCAGGTTATCACGAGATGTTATGCGGAGGCCCCTCAATCTTAACACTGCCTTACAGACAATGGAGCCAGACACAGTATATGAAGAGAGAAATGAAGAGAAAACACTGTTCCCAGCTCTGTGAGGCTGCAGGACTGACTGAAACCAAACCTCACCTTTGGGGCCAGCTGTGGAGGGCTTACAAGGGGCAGATGGAAAGGCTAGGCTGGCAGGGGTGTGGCGGCCATAGCTGAAGCTTCCAAGGCAGTGAGCGCTCCAAAAGAGACCTCAGCACAAGGAGTATGGATGTGCACAGTGATGGTCGTTCAACATTCCCACCACAGGCTCACAGATGCAATGCAAGTCGGGAGCTCATTCAGGGGCTCAGTCTGGAGGGTCCTACTCTGATGACAGAAATGGTGCTGTGTGATTCCCGACACCAGGCAAGAAAGGGCAGCCCGCCTGCCTCAGGTGTGCTCCTGCCCTAGAGCTGGGCTGTCAGATTTCACAAGAGCCCATGCCAGGCCACCTGGGTGAGATCACTCTGGTGTGTTTGTGTGACAAGAAACTGAGACATCCCCTATCCCAGGTGACCTGTGCGTGCAAAGGCTTCTCATTCTGAGAACTCTTGCCTCACCTTCTAGCCTGTTTTCAATTCCTCATGCTCAGAACCAAAGCCTATTTGCCCTGCTGTGCCCTGCTGTGTCCTGCTTCAATTATGAACCTGAGAGGCAGGTACGTATCTTCCTTTGGTTGGACAGCTGGGTTTTGGGTGGTTTAATACAGGGCATGAGATACTCAGGGTCAGTTCTGAGCTTTCAAAGAAACTACTCATACTGCTCTGGGAGACTGGCTACAGAAGTCACTGTGGAGGCGGAGCAGAAGTCTGGTGAGAGACGGACCATCTGGAAGGTTGCAGGGGCAACAGGGGTGAAAGAACTGAGGAGGTGACCAGACCCCAGATCACCCAGGTGACAGGACCCCAGATCAGAACCAAGAGAGAGCCCAGGATGTCTCCAGTCACCTGGCTTTGTAACCGGCAGATGATGGAGCCATTCTTTGGATTCCAGCAAACAAGGAGAGACCAGGTAGTCAGCTTGGACTCGGAGCACTATAAAAACTTTCCTCATAATGATCAGATCAGGGCACACACATAGGCCCTGTTTCCAGAAAGTAAATAAATAAAAGCAATCATTCAGTCTCATGACCAAAGGATCTATGCCCATTTTCCATGAAATAACTATCTATTTCCTTTGAACTCTATCCCGAGCTGCTGGACCAGGCTCTTGTATACCCACAGGCTATGTGGCACTCAGTCCCATACACCACGACAATACCACCAGCCGCTGGATAGACAGAACACTGGCCCTTGGTCCTGCTACCAGTGCCTGCCTGCCTGTCTCCTCCGGGTCCATGCACTCCACTGGTCTCCCAGTCTGTGGGCCCCAGTGACTCAGCACACGTTCCAGTCTGACAGATTTTTGTACATTTTGGTGGTTTCTAAGTAGCTTCTAGAACACAGAGATGTTTCTGCATTCAGTGAACTCTACTGAGTGCTGACTCTGCTAGGTTCAATCTGGGCACCAAACTCACAGTGAGAAGTCAGGCTGCCCTAGAGCAGCCCTGGCCATGCGGGGCTAGACCCTGCCATGAGCACTTGAAATGCCAGACTCGGGGGAGGTGGCTGTAATGAGGCCCTGCTGGGGGAGTCCTAGCATGCTCTTGGAAGGGAGGTGGTACCTGGGTTGGTGGGGAGGGGCGAAAATGAAGATCTGAGGGCTGAGAGATGGGCTTATCCATCACAAAGTCATTCACCCATACCACTCTATCAGTGCCATGACTGAGAGTCAGTACCCATGAGGACGCTGGGTGTGGCTTGGGTCCTGGTCACAGGACAAGAGCTGAATAGATAGCCTCCCTCTGTGAAGGACACATCTTCTCCTCCTCATCTCCACAGCGAGTGTGAATGTAGGCAAAGAGATGGCTGTTAGGGTCAGGAAGTGAGACAGAGCACAAGGAATCAGCTGCAGACTTGATGGGGGGTCTGCAAGGCCTGGCAGAAGCTGTAATAACTAGGTAGAGCCTTGGCCTGCAGCCTGCTCGCAGCTCAGCTCACATTACTGCCCCGAACTGCTCTGCAGCACTCCTGGACAGAGATGCACTCATTCTAGTCCGACTGATGGTCCCGAAGGAGCTCACGTCCTGGGTGGCAGCAGCATATAACTCACGGTTACAGCCAAGGTGGACTGTCTGCCTCTCAGAGCTCGGTGTTTTTAGGAGAACGGGCCCCGTGCCAGACACTAGGTCTCTGCACCCCGTCTACAGCTCTCATCAAAGCGGATCCACAGCTCTGAGAGGGTGGCCCGAGGGGCTGAAAATTCAAATCTGCATCCTTCCAGCTCAAGCCACCTACTCCTAGAGTGGGAGCAGCCCACTCAGCTGTCCCAAGCACTCAGTTTTCAGGACACAGATGGGAAATGCTGTGGGGATGCTGGCAAGGGCCTGCAAAGGGGCTGAGCCCGGGGCCTGAAACTGGCAGGACAAGCCATCCGGACCCCCGTGTCATTGTTTCACAGCATCCTCAAAGATGCCTCCACCATCCCCTGCAACCTCTGCACACCGGGTCCTCTCTCACTGGCCTGGCTGCGGTGTGCGCGGCACCTAGACCCTGGGAGGAGGAGAGGAACAGAGGAAGACAGCAGCTACCTTTGAGTCTTGTTTCCTTTTGCTCTCTGTTAAAGAGACAGAAAAATCCAGCCCTCTCTGACTGTGGAAGGAAAACACGCCTACGGCCAGGCTCCCCCCTCAGACCCCACCCTGCCACCCCGTGCTCAAAGCGCCTCTGACGGCTCCCACCTGAGCCCTCGGGGGCCCGGCTGGCTCACGGTAGGCTAAATGAGGAAACAGGTGAAAAATCCCATTTCAAACCTTTCCCCCACAGACTCAGACGGTAATTAAGAAATATGCAAAGCTCTTCATCGGACACTTTAATTAAGTGTGTTAATTCCCTCCGCCAGCGGATGCTCAGCTGCCTGGGCCTCACTCAGGGGCCAGTGAAGATGGAACAGGGAGATGGAGGGCAGGAAGAGGGAGGCTGAGGACAGCAAGGCATGGGGCAGGCCGGTGTGGCTCAGGCCCTTGTGTGCCAGCCAGGAGGCTGACCGTGCCTGACCCTCTGGCCTCCTTACTGAGTGTCCCTGCCTCACAGCCCTCCACAGACGCAGCTCCTCTAGCCAGGCCCAGTGTCCCTGGCAGCCTGTCCTGACTCAGCTGTACAGTGCCGTTTCATTAGCACTCTTCACATTTGCTGGAGAAATGGGGATCCTGGGAGACAGAAGGGAGTTCTGGCCTCCTATCCGGCCTGGATTGGCCGTAGACCTTGGAACCATTGTAGCCCCCGAGGGTCACGGCCCTTTGAGCATGAAAGAGCAGGATCAGGGAGCCAAAGAAATCTTGGTAACATAAAGCCCACAGCTCAAGCGCTGGAGAGATGGCTCTGTGGTTAAGGGCATTATTGTTCCTCCAGATGATTAGAGTTCAGTCCCCAGCACCCATGTCTGGTGGCACAGCTACCCATACCTCCAGTTCCAGCTCCAGGGGGGGTCTGGTGTCTTTGGCCTCCTTGGGCACAAACACATAATTTCAACAACAACAGTAATAATAAACAATAGTAATAATAACAACAATAAATTGAAAATAAAATGCTATAAAATAAAGAAGAAGAAACCCCCACTTCTACCATGTAGAAAGGATAAGGGCAGAAAACAGAAAGGACAAAATAAAGGCTCCTCGTCCCCAAGAAGCCTAACACTACAGACAAGCACGCTCCCTTCCTGCAGGGACCCTCAGGTACGCAGGGTGCTCAGTCCTCCAGATACCTTTATCAAAGCCCTGTGCCCATAGCTAGAGCTTCACATGGTGATCAGACAGTGCACTGGGAGGCCCAGCCTCAGTTTCCCTCTCTACACAAACGCTCTTGGCTGTGTTCCCGCTTCTTCTCCAGTGGCTCCTCCTTCAGTAGAAAGGTAAGTAGAGGGAAGCACTGCCCACAGGGCTGGGCTAGGTGAGACCCCTCCAAAGGTGCCCAGCCTCTGGCTGCCCAGAGGGAGAGCTCTGGCACCTTCCTGCCTACAGAGTGTACGCTCATTTTTGGTTTCCTTTTGTTCTCCAGCTTCCTTTCTTTCTCCACCCCCAGGTTTACTAAGGCATAACTGACAAATGAAAGTTATACATAGTTAAAGCATACAATGTGATGCTTTGCTAGCACCCCTCTCTCTATAGATACAGATAGTAGGCATATGCATTATGAAATGATATGGCAGTTAGTCTAATGTATTCATCACAACACTGCTACCTTTCTGACACGTGTATATGTGTGCCTGTCGGGTGTGTGAGTGTGTGTATGTGTGTGTGGTGCTAGTGTGTGTGTGCATGGTATATGTGTATATGTGGTGTATGCATGTGGGGGGGTGTGCGCGCGCATGTGGCGCTCAGAGGTTGACGTCAGGTATCTTCTCCGGATTGCTTCTCACCTTATGTATTGAAGCAGGGATTCTCACTTGAACCCAGAGTTCCTTGTCTCAGCTCCTTTAAGCAGCTTGCTCCAGGGAGTGCTATGGTCACTGGTGGTGTTTATGTGGGTGCTGGGGACCAAGCACCAATCCTCACACTGTACAGCCAGTGCTTCCCCTATCGAGTCATCTGCCCAGCCTCCCAGATACCTTTTTTGTGATGACAATACTTAGGGTTTGCCAGACACACGAAGACACAGCCATGTGGTTCCTCCACCTGTATGTTCAATCTTCAGAAACAGAGTAACAAATGGTTGCAGGGGGCGCAGGGTGGGGGAAGTGAGGAGATGTCAGTCAAAAGTACAAACTTGGGTTATAGGGCGAGTGCAGGAGACCTAGTCTCCAGCAGGGTGAGTCCAGTCCACAGGCTACTAGACAGTACATCACACCCCAGCTTCCCTCCTTCCCTCTCCAAAGCCTGAGAACCTGCACAGTAGTCTTGGACTTGGCCCCTCCTTTCCCCCACCTCAGGAGATTCCAGGACACTGGAAATCATCCCTTCCCAGCCAGACCTAACTGAGATTTCCTCTTCTTCCCCAGTCCCAAGCAGACCCTTGGGGCATTTGTCCTGGCCAATTCCACCATGAGACTGAATGATTTGGGGTGTATCAGCTACAGGAATATCCCACTCCTTAACCCTAAAACACTAAAACTTAGTCAGGGCCAGCCTCAGGCCAGAACCAGGAAGCAAGCAGTCTCAAGCTCTGACCCGAGGCTTTTCCAGTTCAAGGTCAGGGAATGACATGGAGCCCCTGGCTCCAACCTCTATCACCTGAAGTCAGGAGGGCACCAGATTTGGGCTAGAAGGATGGTAGCTACAGGACTCAATTAAAGGAAGACATGGGCAATAAAAGGGAAAGGGGACACCGGACTGCTGAGGGCTAAGGAAGGGAAGCCATGACTGGAAACACTGGACAGGTTTGCCCGAAGGCGGCTCTGCAGTAGGACACTGCAATACAGACACTGTGTCCCAGAACAGACTTGAATGCCAGAGCCCAGGACATTCTTACAGAAACACTGCAGAGGGCTAGATCTGGGCCAAGAGTCTGGAACCGAGGAAGGCACCGTTCATGAGGGAGGTCCACTGACAGAACAGTGGCCTGCTCCATCGTCAAGACGCAGCCGGGGCTATATCCAGAGCTGCTTGTCAAATGATGGAGGACTAAGGCAGTGGCATGACCAACAAGTTTGCCAGTGTGCCACCCACACGTGTCTTGGCTTTGCATGGGCTCATTGGTAGTCCAATGCGGCTGAGCCAAATGGTCTTTAAGATCCGGATCGACTTTGATATCCTGCAGGATGGACGTTCCAGAAGGGCTCTTTCACTGCTATGGGCAGAATCCTCTTACCCCAGGGCTTCAAACCTTACTCATGCCCCCACTTCCCTTTATCCAGCCCTGAGCCCCGAAGCCAAAGGAAGGACCTCAAATCTGGCTGTCTACTGTGGTGGGAAGGCAGAGGGGAGCTGGGGGCACTCACATGGAGGTAGCAGGTGTGTTCTCTGGCTCAGGACTGCCAGGAGTACCGGCCCTTATTTAGTTACTCAGGTAACCCCTCCCCTATGCCAAAAAGATTGTTCATAACTCTCAAAAATAATATTTGGACATATAATTGTTGAAAGGCGTGTCAGAATACGGTACCTTCCTATTAATAAAACTGAACAACTTCCCAATCCCTTTGGATGTCCACTCTTTGGAGAAGCCACAGCTTGCCTCTCCAAATGGAGAAGGCCCACCTTGCAACACATGGAGGCACACAGTAGCCTTCTCCCTTCAGATACTTACACAAGACTCTACCAGGGGATGGGTGTGAACCTAGTGAGGTGGAGAACTCACTACAATTTGGATTCTGCATTCAGAGGCAGCCACCGTGGGAGGTTGGGCTTTAGCATTTGCCGGTACCCAGCATTAGAACTGAGTCTCCCCAACACCACTCCTATGGGACTCAGGCTACTGCTTCAAGCCCGAGCCTTTGACCTTCCGCCCTGAACTGTCCAATCATTCCTCCAGTGCTCAAGTCAGCTGGACTGGGATGTTAGGTCTGTTGTTTACAATTACAAATTCAGGAAGGCAAAAAGGTAGGTCAGTAAAAAGACAATGGACCAGCAAAGTTTGTCTGTCAAAATACATTTCACAATAACTTCCCCAGATGGTGGCCTCCTCATCTTCCCTGGCAGCCAAAGTTGAAAAAACACAGCAGGACCAGTTATAAGATTCATGGTAGCTGGGCAGCGGTGGTGCACGCCTTTGATCCTAGCACTTGGGAGGCAGAGCCAGGTGGATCTCTGTGAGTTCAAGGCCAGCCTGGTCTACAGAGCGAGACCCAGGACAGGCACCAAAACTATACAGAGAAAAGTTGTCTTGAAAAACAAAAACAAAAACAAACAAACAAACAAAAAAAGATTGATGGTATAGCAGCCCTCACTTATCCACAGGGTATTCATTCTAAGACCTGAGCGTTCCTGTAGTCACAGACAGCACCAGGCCCTATATAAACTGTGTTACATCTTATGTATATACATTCATGATGATGTTTAGTTTCTAAAGTAGTGTATGAGATTGATAATAATCATAACATAATATTACAAGAATAACAATTCACTATTATTAAAGTTACACAAATATCCCACCACCTGCACTCAAAGTACCCTACTGTACTGTGTTAACCCTACTTCTTCCAACTGGCCACGGGTAACAGAAGCAGTAGACGTGAGACAGATAGAGGGGTACCACTCTACTCATGTGAGAAAAACCAAACCAGGTGTGATATTGAGATGGTTTTTATGAGCTGTGCTCCAAAAAAATTTAGAAAAGGGTCTGGAGTGCAGAAATTATATAGCCACTCAAAGAACCAACATGTATATGTATACTTATACAATTAACTGCATGCCCTGACTACCAAAAACCAAGGCTGATGACCAGACCAAGTCAGCCTTCAGAGTCATGGATTCAGGTCAGTGTCCTGACAAACAATGAAGACATGAGAAACCCAAGATCCAGGGACTTGAGCTTCTAGTCAAGAGAGACCAGATAAGTCATCTCATCCAAATGACAGACAAATACAGAAAACAGCAATTTAACATAATGGCTTCTGGGAAATGGTGGTTCCAAAGAGACATGAAACAAATGCCATGTACCCCACAGACGATGCCTTGAGAGTCAGGGGAACTTGGTGCACCCCTAGGTGGAGGGGACGGAGCCGAGAGCCTAGAGGAAGTTAGACCAGAGTCAACAAGACAGAGTTCCAGAGAGGAAGCCCAGAGAGAAAACTGTAGCATCTCTGAGGGTCTCTCGTGTCTCAAGTTGAGTGCTGAGTAGCCAGTGTGTGGAGAAACTAGTTGGGGCAGAGGAATGACTCCTTCCAGATCAGAGGAAGCCGTGTCTGGTGCCTACACAGGGCTGGTGACAGCCCCTGTCCCCACCAGTCACCACGGAATGCTTATCACTTGAAGGACCCTGGGGGAGACCTCAGAAGGGCTATGCTCAAAGTGGGTTGCAATTCACTGAGTGTTGCTTAGGACCTAACTAACAAATCTTCAGAATATTTATAGGAATACAAAACTATACAGTGCCCAATAACACCAAGTTCACGGTATCTGATACCCAATTAAAAAAAATCACCAGGTGAGGCTGGAGAGGTGGCTCAGAGGCTAAGAGCACTGGCTGCTCTTCCAGGAGACCTGGGTTCAATTCCCAGCAACCACATAGTAGTTCACAACTATATATAACTAGATCTAGGGGATTCCATGCCATCTCCCAGCCTGTCTGGGCACTGGGCACACACGTGGTACACAGATATACATACAGGCAAGACACCTATGCACATAAGAAATAAAAATCTTAAAAAAATCACCAGACATGCAAAGAGGCCTGAAAACAGGAACATAAAAAGGAGAGAGGGAAAAAAATCAGTTGGAACCAAACCCAAACCAACACACTAGAATCAGCAAATAGACACTATGAGATTGTTATTATAACTATATTCTGTATGTTCAAAAATTAAATAGATAAGGAATATGTTTGTAAAGACACAAACCAAACTTCCAGCAGTGAAAACTGCAATGTCAGAGACGATTACCCACCACAGAAGGAAACGGCAGTGAACTTGAGATCAGTGATAAACACTAAGATGAGAGAGTGTGGGGGGGGAGGGGAGATAAAAATGGTGAGAATACCAGTGAACTGTGGGGTAATGTCAAGTGGTCTTCCATACAGGTGACTTGTGTTCTCAAAGGCTGAAGGAGAGACAGAGGCAGGGGGGGAAAGAGAAAGAAGAAAAGAGTTCGCTAAACGTCCACCAAGAAGCACCACTGCCAGGCTACATAGAGGCAGAGGTTAGCAGAAAACTCTAAAAGCAGACATAGGGGCTGAGGGTGGGAGGGTGGGGTGAGGGGTGGGGGATTCTTTATGTACCAAGAACCAGAAGACAAGGGGACAGCAGAGCTCTCCCCTAAAGTGACACCAGCAAGAAGACAATGGAGGGCTTAGCATGCCCTGGGCCGTGGTTCAATTCTCAACCCTATGATTAAAAGAGAGAGAGAGAGAGAGAGAGAGAGAGAGAGAGAGAGAGAGAGAGAAAGACATTGGAGTAAATGTGTATAAAGTTCTGACAGGGAGAACTTACACTAGGTATTAACTTAGAATTCTATCCCCAGGGATCTTTAAAAGTAAAGGCAAGATAAAGAAGTTGATTTTATTTATTTAGAAACATACAAAGGCTAACAGAATTTGTCCCTAGCAGGTCCTCATGACAAAAACTGTTAACGGAACTTCTTCAGGAATAAGGGAAATGATGCTGGGTGGAAATGTGGAGCGTCACAAGAGAATGGTGGCCCTGGACAGGGCATGGGCAAATACCAAGACTTTTGCCATTTAAGTCCTCTGAAGATAAGTGACAGTCTAAACAAAAATAACAATAAGTCTGAGAGGATTATGAGAAAAATCCGTGTTACTCTGAAATGATACAACAGGGGCTTGGAAACTGCTTTTACTAAAAGCACGGATCCTCCCTGGGCCCATGAGGTGATAAAAGCAGGAGAAAAGTCCCCATCCCACATCTTTCTCTCTGGTCCTAAAGTTAGGGTCAAAGCTGGGTATCCCAGTGCCCCCCCCCCTTTAATCCCAGCACTCAGGAGGCAGAAGCAGGCCGGTTTCTATTACATAGTGACAGGCCAGTTTCTATTACCTAGTGAGACCCTGTCTCAAACCAACAACTTAGGTCCAGGCTGCTGCTTAGCTCTGCACACAGCATGTTAGTCATTCAAGGAAGGTCTGTGCAAAATCAGTGATACCTGATTTACCTCATTCCCCTTCAAGCGGGGAAGCATGCAGATAAAAGCTTCTTCCTGTCAGATCTTACGACGTTCTGTTTGAGACACCTCCCCTCCCCTGACAAAATGAAACACAGGGTACCAGAGAATAGCTGCTCAAAGAACGCCCACCTTGAGTGTGACCATACCCATCCCCCCTCACCCCCACCCCCTGGCACAGAAGTAGTTGTCTCATGGGAACTGGCTTGCCCCCTCAAGCAAGGACTTCAGCCACCTACCTAGCAGAACTGGAACTGGCCAGTTTAACCAAGACTGCTTACTTAGGCATGCCTCTCACCCCAGTCACACTCATTCCTCTGTTTAAACCTAAAGCCTGAGTCAGTTCCCAGAAGATGGACTGTAAATGCTTAGTGGCGTTTCCTTCCCAGCACAGCCGTGTTCATTAAAATCCTTCGCTGTCCTTTCGCCATTATCCCCACCGGCTTTCTCTGGAGTAAGTGACGGGGACCTGATATGTTGGAACCTCCAGAGCTGGACCTCTGGCCGAGGACTCCAGCTATGATCACATGCTGAGCAAGTGGCATCTTTGAAATATTATCAGCCCCAGATTCTATTCCCAGAAAAAAAAATATTTCAAAGAGGAAAGTGAAATACAGACAGACAAATGCCAAGATAATTCACTGCTGGCAGATCTAGTGTATAAGCAAAGAAACGAAGGGCGGAAGGAGAGGCCTCTACGGATTCACGTCAGCCTTGATGACAAGGCTGCTTTAAGGACTGACAGGCCTGGGTTTCAATCTTGCCTCCGCCTCTGGCTTGCTGTGTAACCTCATGTTAGTTACCACCCTCTCTGGGAGTCGTCTTCCTCACACACACAATCTATCTCACAACAGTCTTAAGAATTCTAGGAGAGTAGTGAAAATTTAGAAATCGGGGTCCTGGGTAAAAGGCAAATGGGAAGTCTTTATATTAGTTCTGTAACTTTTTATAGGCCTAAAAAAACAAAAGGGAAAGTATTATTTTAGTTATATGTATATACATGTCTCTGAGATACCCAGCATATTCAGCAAATGGTATATTCTGATTAAACAAATGTGCTGGTGAATATGAATTTTTTTTAAGATTTTATGTACGTGTTCATGTGTGTGAGGGGGGGATAATGTGCACATAATGAGAGCCAATGGCTGAGGAGGCCAGAGAAGGGTCTCGGAACCCCTGGAGTTGGCGTTACAAGTCGTCATAAACCACCCAATGTGAGTGCTGGGAACCAAACTTGGGTCCTCTGAAAGAATCATTCACACACTGAACCACTGAGCATCTTGAGAGCCAATGTTACGTTTTAAGTTTTAATTACTATGCCTAAGAGATCCACAAAAACACCTCTGATCTGCAAGTCCCTTGCCCAAGGACAGATACTTCCTGAAATGCTGGTGGCTACTGTTTATGGGAGATGACAAGTCACATGTTTCACTGCCCTAAACAAGCTTGTTTGACCCATCTGCACCAGATGGATGTGCTTGATCACATGTGGGCGGGAGGTATGTAGGCAGGATGTATGTCAGGATGTATGCTTGCCCCTGATTGGACCTGATGAAAAATGCAATGAATTATGGGTTTTCCTTCTTAAGCCCTTGCCATACTTTATTCTGGGCCATTTCCCAGGAACCTGGGTATAGACCCAGCCAGAATCCATCCACCTGGCCAGTATTTAATTAAAGCTTGCTTCAAATTTGACTTTAAATTGTGGTAGTGGTCTTCTTCTCGACTGGTGGGGTTAACACAGCCCCTGGTGAGATTTCTCTAAGAAACTGGAATGGTACTGTACATCTATTCAAGCCTCATGGAGGAACAGGATTGGGTAGGGTCAGAGGCTGCTGTGAGCTTATTACAGGTTCCCACTGAAGTGTACATACTTGAGATTCATGTTGTACATACATATACAGGTGTGTGTACATACATGGTCAATACAACAGGTCTGCGTGGAAATGCCTTGGTTTTCCTGGGCTTTTTGCTTTTAGGACTGATGGTCAAGAATACCATTTTTAGGGTTTCTAAGACCCTCTTGAGACCTTGGCACCCTACTGTAGATGGCAGAACTACTCCAACTCCAGCCAGCCTATCCAGGTCTGAATCCTTTCTGCCTCTCAGAGTGGTATCAAACACTCAGAGCAACTTCAGAAAGGCATGGCGTCTTCCATGTAGGGCTAAGTAAAGACTTTTGAATGCCGGACACATGGCATTGACAGGTTCCCATCCACAGCACACACAGCAACTCTTCACTTCCCAGGAAAGCCACTCTAGAGTAGGCAAATGTACTCCCACTCAATGGCTCTGAGGCTCAGTCAAACCCCAGCCAGACACTACAGGCCAACTGTGTCCATTCATCTGAGTAGCTGCACAACTATTCCACCATGAACACAAATATGCTGTAGAGAAGGAGGATGTGCATGCTACATTCCCATTGCCCCCTATCTCTTGAAAAGGTTCCTGTTAATGTAATCTGAGAGCTTACCTAACAGGATGTCTCGATTCAGCCAGCCATGAGTTTGGTAAACTAATGGACATGCTCATCCTTTTCTTCCCAAGGCTGATGGTGTGGATGTTAAAACCCTCAGTAATAGAAAAAAGGTCAGGTGACCAGATGGCGCACAGAGTGCCGAGAGGCAAGGCTGTGTCCCCTAGGTCGTCAAAGAGACTTGTAATAACCTACAGGTCCCAACACCAGGGTCAAAGCTGTAGTATGACAATGGAACCGAGCTCGCTCAGGAGTGTGGGAGAGGCCTGCAGGTGACTGTGCTGGCAGGCATCTTCCCAGAGGTCCATCCCCTTCTCAGAGGAACTCTTGGGCTGGGTAGCCTGGTGCCAGCTGGCACACCAGGATACTCTCAGCCTCCATAAGAACAGGGGGCTGTTTCCGGTGCTGCTTATGTGGGCCCCAGCCTCTCTTCCTGTCCCCCGCAGACTCTCACACAGCCTCTCACCTTGCTTCTGGCTCGGGAGAAGACGGACAGAGGCCCAGCCCTGTTCTCCTCAAGCCCGCTGGAAAGGGGAACAAAAGAGTGAAACTTCTAGCCTCTCATTAGGCCCAAACCAACCACCCTCCTGCTCCTTAGACGTATGTAAAGACCCTTGCATAGGGGCAGGTCTCCTGCTGAAGCACCATGAAGACTGTTGTCTCGAAGAAGAAAAAGGACTGTATACCTCAGACCCCTGGGCCTGTGAGTGACCATGAGGAGGCATCTGGAACATAGGCAGGACCACTGTGCCTCCAGCTTTTGTGGAGCACAGACGGTTACTGGTCAGGCACCAGACTAGACAAAGAAGCAGGGGAACCAGGGCAATGTTCAGATTCTCGCCCCCACACTGAAAGCTCTAGGCCTCTAAGGAGCGATTCTCAAAAGCAGCCCCCATAATGTTGGAAGCCACAGAAGACTCTGGAGCTGATGGTTCAGAATCAATGTTTCTCCTGGGCCAGCAGTAAGGTGAGAAGCTGTACGAGGATCTGCAGAGGACAGGAAGAGGCAGGTCACCCGAAGCAGCTCCCCTTCTGGTTCCCATGGAGACTGAGAGCATCCTGGTTTGCCTGCTGGCTCCATGCTACCCTTCACATCTCGGAGAGATGTGAAGCCGGAGAAGAAGGGTCACCTGTGTAACAGGCACAGCACCAGGGCCACAGCCAGGCACTGATCTCTTCCAATGCACAACTGAGAGCTTGCCCTCAGAAGTTGTGCTTTTTACTCCTGTCCTTGCTGCTGATGTGAACCCATAAGGTCACCAATGTGTCACCAGGCCAGGGAGACTCTACTGGCTAAGACCCCAGTGGAAACACGCAACAGGAAGTGCCAAGGGTCAGTAGAGAGCTTAGAGGACAACGAAGTGTGGCAGCCTGGCTTCCGGGAGGGCCATCGATCAGAGTGGCCTCAGAACACAAGGGCATGGCAAGAAGGGCCTACAGAATGTTCTAGCCCTGCATGTGGCAGAGGAAAACTCCAGGAGTCAAGGTTTGTCTGGGGTCACATGAAGAACATAAGCAGATCATGCATCAGGGCTTCATAGGTTGGGCCTGGGCAGGTGCTTAACCCAGAGCAGATCACAGATCCCTCCTGAGAACTCCACGCCTCCTGATAAAGACACTCTCCCTGCCTGAAAAAATCTCCCTCCTCTGTGTAAGCCATCTGCTGCTGTGTAACAATTACTAGGTCTCACAAGGTCACAAACAAGGTGTCTGCTAGGTTGCATTTATTTTCTGAAGTTAGAATCCTCCTCCAAACTTATGAAGTTGAAGATAAGAATTGGGGTCCTCACGGTAGTGGGACTGAAGTCTTATTCTCTTGCTGGCTGGTGGCTGCACTTTCTTCTTAGAGGCCAAGCCCCAGCCCCCAAGTCACTCTCTCCACACACTTATACACACTACACATGGCAGCTTATTTCTTTGAGGCACGGAGGAACGGTTTTCTAATAAAACAATCAAGAGGGGTTCGGGAGACAGCTCAGTGGGTAACGGGCTTGCCACCCAAGCCTGAGGACCCCAGCACCCATGTGAAAAGCCATGTGCTGGTTTTTTTTTTTTAAGGCAGCACGTGCCTATAAATCTTAGCACGGGAGGTAGAGGCAGGAGAATTCCTGGTGCTCACTCAACAACAGTTAATCTAACCAGTCAGTGACTCCAGGGTCACTGAGAGACCCTGTCTCAAAATACACGGTGGAGAGAAGAGTGGGGAAGCCAGCTGGCGTGGTCCCCTGGGGGAGTGGAGTGGGGGAAATAAGGGACGGACATGATCAAAGCACACTGAATACATGTATGACATTTTCAAAGAATACGCTTTAATTAATAAATAAAAAGAAATAGTCAAGGGACAAACTATCCCGTTACCTTTCCCCATAACTCGACTCAAGTCAAGGAGTGACCTCTTGTTACCTTTGCCGTACTGTATGGGCTAGCAGCAAGTCACAGAGTTCCATCTGCACTCAGGGGACGGATATTTGAGAAGACCGGACTCACAGTGACGGGCTCACAAGAGGGGCTGCCTTCCCCTCCCCATCCTGCTGCTGTGAACTGGGCTGACCCCCTGGAACAACACCTTGCGGGTCGCCTAGCCTTCGGACATCTCTCCCAGCCTGCTGAGGGCAGATGGAGGGCTGGCTGCTCAGCAGTGTCCAGGCACTGGTGCACACCTCTGTCCAGCTCCCCGACACCACATCTGGGCCCCCAGACAGCAGACCCCAGACACGGTCAGCTCTGGCAGTCGTTCTGTCCCCAGAGCTGGAGAAGAACCGAGTTTTCCTGGCCCCACATGTGGGGCTCTGCCATTTTCTGATGTGGGTAGGAAAGGACCAGGACTGGAGGCTGGCCAGGTGCCTCCTAGTCAGGCTTCCTGCTGCTTGTCATCTGGGCAGTGGCCTGCTGTACTAAGGTGGGGTGTGTGGGGAAGGGGGAGGAAACTCGATGAATAGAATAAAAAACATACAGACCCTAGGGCTGCATGTAGGATGTGTTAAGAACTGGAAAATAATTTGGGAGTGGTTTTCCCTGAGATGAAGCCCTTCCTGGGAGTGTTCTCTACAGAAAGAGCAGAAGCCAGCAGAGAGTCCAGTCCCTAGGTGTGACTTTATTACCGGATTAAAAAAGAAAGTGTTAACCTGCAGAGTCACAGAGACAGTAAAAACCCCTGGGGGAGGAAGAGGTGGAGCTCAGCGCCCCTCCCTTCAGGTCCCCCACAGGAAGCCCTGGGACAGTGGGGCTGATGGAGATCCCCCCCCTGCAAGCACAGTCCGAATCTTTCTTTCCCCTGCTGCCCACTGGGCTACAGTCCCCTTCTTGTCCTTCACAGCCACAACGTCCTATGCCCGAGAACCAACGGCAGTTTGACAGAACCTCCAGCCTTTGACTGGACTTGGTCAGAACCCTGGGATGGACAGTACCATCACTAAGAGCTGCTAAGTATCCTGGTTCTGGAAGCCCCAGGGAGACCAGCAAGCACATCTCCCCTGACTCGGCACATCCTTGGTGTCTCTCTCCTCTGGCTACACCTGTGGCTCCCTCCTGGCCTGCTCACCATACTCGACACTGGGGGTGGGGTGGGGTGGGGAGGGAGAGAGAAATGCATTTTAAATGTCTCCAGTGCTCTGTCCTGTCCTACTTCCTGCTCATCACAGAGTCAAGGTGGAAAGTTTCCCTCCCTTTCTCGGAGTTAGCGGCAAGTTTATCTGCCCGTCCCTTGGGACTTGGCTCTGGTACACAGGTCACAGTTACAGCAATCTATTCCCGAACCAGGGACGGGTCTCTAGCTCTCAACCCCTGCCTGACAGGGGCTGATCAAGAGGGCCCATACCCACTGCTCACCATGTGCCGCATCTGCCCGAGCAGCTGGCAGAGGGAAGAGTCTGGAAGGACCATGCAGCCTGGAACACCCCTACCCCCAAGGTCAAAGCAGCCAGGGGCCCCAGGCTACCATGGAGGCAAGGTAGCTAGATAGGGGAGCTCGAGGCGGCTGGTTCTGGGACATCTGGGGGCAGTGTGGAGAGAAGGCTGGGAGTCCTCCCCGGGTCGTTCATTGTCCCGAGGCTCTTCTCTGCAGACCAAACTGAGAGAAAATACCCACCCAACTGAGCAGGCCAGAGCTAGGCGGAGGACTGAGCTTCCGCCTCCCAACGCCTATTCTGTGCTCTACACGTCCTCTGTCTGACCTAGTTCAGTCACTTGGACCTTCAAATGGGCCACATTCTGTCTTTTCTCCTAATCCATGAGCATGGGCCTCCTCTGTCCAAGCCTCCGTGGTCTGGCTCTGCCATCTTCTGTAGGCTCAATCCCTACACCACCTACTCTCCCACACCGGCAGGCCACCAGGGTCCAGCAGCCCTGAACCAGACCCAGTTCTCCAGAAGCCTCAGGCCTTCTACTGCCTTGGCACAGTGGGGCCCTCTGTCCCCTGCATCTCCACGCCTTCAGGGGCTTTCCCACTCTCTATAAAACCTCTGAGAACCTTCCATGGCTTCCTCAGGCAGAGCATGGCCACAGCCTTGCTTCTGTATGTAATGCTTCCTATTTATAATGACCGGGGTTTCTTTCCACTTACCTTAAGCCAAGTGCTGCTCTGAACAGTCCACATGCCTCCAGTCACACCACACACAGCTTCTGCCCCTGCAGTTCTTCGGGGAAGACAAAGTACTCTTCCCATGAGGGGCTTTGGTGGCCCTTGAGGGGGTAGGCTGGTGAGTCGGTGCCACCTCCTGCCACTGAGGAGGGATGAGCAGGGGCAGACCCTACCTAAGCCAGAGGCCCAGGTCCCTTTCTCGCTGTGAGGCAGACCCTAAGCCAGAGGCTGCCTTTGAGCTCTACTGGGAACACAGACGCCTCCTCCTCCTTCTCCCAAAGCCTCCTTTTCTCCAGCTGTCCAATGGGATGAGCAACTGTGCCACCCCGAGGCTGTGGGCCGCAGCTTACCTGAAGAGAGGCTCCACGCACCTACACTCCTTCCCTAACAGCTGCAAGGGGAGGAGGGCGGGGGAAGCTTCTGTCACGACTTTATTAACAAAGCCAGCTGGCACCTGAGCTTTAAACCACGGGCTGTGCGCTCACACATTTGATCTTCGTGAAATTCCAGCAAGGTCATGAACTGAGGAAAGTGAGCGTGCATGGTCCTACTGCATCCCAAACACCATCCAGGCAGTGAGGCTGAGCTGGGGCAGAAGCCCAGGACTCGGGAGGTCTGACACAGTGACGGTTGGAGCAGGAGCTGGGGCAGGGTCACTAACACCCGCCTTGGTTCTGGCTCTTTCCTTACCTGAGCCCTGGGTGCCTGAGAGCTGCGCCTTTCCCGCTGCCTTCCTCTTAGGCCATTCATTTGTGGAAGAACTGCCTTCTGGCGACAGGAAGCCGAGGATGGACCAAACACATCGGGAGAGAGGAGCCGGCTAACCCCTGATGCTCACCAGAACCGCCACCCCTGCAGCCCCTCACGCCAGCAGCATGCCCACCTCCAGGCTGAAGTCTTATTATAGGCCTGGCATCATGCTCAGTGCCAGCACAGAATTACAAGACGGAGAGTCTGAACTCCACTGGCCCACCTAGAAGCCACCCCACCCAGGAGCTTTGGGAGCCACCGTGGAGAAGGGACCTCATTTAACACCACCAACTGGTGACAGATAACGTCTGTGTCTCCAGGACACGGCAGACCCAGGCTCGCAGTCCACAGCAGGTGGTTTAACAAGACACTTTGACTGGTTCATCCCCTGTTGGTAACCAGTTCCCGGCTACACCCTGGTCAGTGTGTCCCCCGCAGAAGTAGGCTGAAGGTTGGATTCTCTGCTGGCCCCTTCAAATCATCCCAAGTGAGCAGTTCACTGTGGGGAGATGACAAAGTGCAGCCTGCCATACAACGCCAGAGCCACCAGCCTCCATCATGGAGACCGTGCCTACTTCTTAAAGGCCCGTCCTTCCTGTGCTGGGCCTCAACACCTTTCATGGCCGGCTCCGTACAGGGATATGCTGGTTCCTCGTCAGCATGTGCTTGGCACAGATGTTCTGAGTCATTTACGGCAGACCTCATGCTGCCAAGACCTCAATGTTCTTCTGTCCCCTGCTCCTGGGCCAAGGCCTGACTTTGACAATGACATGGTCTAAATGCTCGTGTGGTGTGTGTGTGTGTGTGTGTGTGTGTGTGTGTGTGTGTGTGTGAGAGAGAGAGAGAGAGAGAGAGAGAGAGAGAGAGAGAGAGAGAGAGAGAGAGAGAGAGAGAGTAGGAAAGAGGACATCCTTAGATGTCATTTCTCAGACATAAGCCCTGCTCCCTTTTTGAGGCAGAGTCTCTCATTGGCCTGGGGCTCACCTAGTAGACTCCGTTGGCTAGCTACTGAGCCACAGGGATACACCTGCCTCTACCTCCCCAGTGCTGGGGTGACAAGCATCTGTCACCATACCCCACTTCTTTGTTGTTTGTGTTTTATTTGTTGGTTAGTTTTGTTTTTTTCAAGACAGGGTTTCTCTGTGTAACAGCCCTGGCTGTCCTGGAACTTGCTTTGTAGACCAGACTGGCCTCTAACGCACAGAGATCCACCTGCCTCTGCCTCCTGAGTGCTGGAGTTAAAGGTGTGTGCCACCACTGCCCAGTCACACCCCACTTTTTAATGTGAGTTTTGGGGGAATCAAAAAAGTTCTTCATGCTTGCAAGGCAAGCACCCTCTTAACTCACCCTCCAGCCCCAGCTCCAAATTCTAATTTTGCTACACTAACAGAAGGCAGGAGCAGCTCGCTCTCCTGCTGCTGCCTCATGAACCGCAAAATGATTATCACTGCATGTCTGTAATGGGGTGACCACGAAAGTACAAAGTGCTCCCGGAGAGCCCAAGGCAGACAGACCTGAGGTACCTGGAACCTCCTGAGGTTAACAGGGAGGGGACACAGCCAGGCAGCAATGGCTGAGCCATCTCCCCAGCCCTCTTGGAGACCACTTTAAAGAACCATGCACTGACCTCAGGGATCCACTATCATCTGTATCCTTCAAGACCCAGGCCTACCCCTTGGGAATGCCAGCCCCCTGGAGACAGTGCCAGGCCAAGGTACGTAGGCCCAGTTACCTGAGCTCCCACTGGTCTCGTTACCGAGAGAACAGGATAAATATGTTTTTCTACTAAAAATAAACTACATTATTAAAGTGATAAAAAAAAAGTACTCATGGCAAGGAAAATTTTATTTTTTAAAACGATCCTTCTTAGTTGCAAACAAAGTTATAGAAATAAAGAAGAAAACTTGACTTTTGAAGCCCAGGCATATAATATAGACCTCCTCAGGAGCCCTGAGAATTGAACTAGCATCCATCCTTTCCCTGGTTCTAGAAACAAAGGCTGTCTGCCATTCCCAGTCCCCTTGGGACTTCAAGTCCCCAGGCCCTGCCTGGAGCCCCATTTCCCAGCAGCCTGTATTTCTGGCTGGAACAAAAGAGCTGCCCATCTCAGGGCGTGTCTGGTACTTCTCCCTGGCAACCTCCACCAAGGTTTCCTCCATCTTCCCTTCTGCACAGTGAGACGCAATAAAGGATAACAGATGGACGGACGGACGGACAGACACACACACACACACACACACACACACACACACACACACACACACACACACACACACACGCCCGGGACAGCAGTCCATCCCTATTTATGGCTTTTGCCGTTCTACCTAACCATTCAGTTCCCTCCATGGTTTTGCCCAACAATTTAATTCTTTATATTGAGACCAGGCAGCCCTGTACGTCTAGCAACAGTGAAAGCCACTGAGTGGGGGGGAACTGGGTGGGGAGTGCGGGCTGGATGCAACAGACACCTCTCTGGGGCGGGCCAAGGATGGTCTGCAGTGTCAGGGCAACATGGACTGATTTTAGGGACGCCGTGTGGAAGAGAAGGACAGCAAGTTATTCTGTTACATTTTTAAGTGATTTATAACTATTTAGGGACTGTAGCTAATGACAATCCTATTATTCAAAAGCTGTTAATCACTACAGAGCACAGCCAGCACACTTCAGTTTCTTTTCTCTCTACTGATAAATTCTCTGGTACCTATCTTTGGCACAACTGATGCCATTTTTTTTCCCTCTTGTGCTGCATACAGGTTAACCTTCAAGTCTCTGGTCTGGATGTGGTTTGGCCCGCATGTTGTAGTGGGTCTTTTAAGAGGTGGGACCAGGGGATTTAGCTCGGATGACAGAGTGCTTAATCTAGCATGGGTGAGGCCCTGGATTCAATCCCTGGCACTCAGGAGGTGGAGGTGGGAGAGCTCAAGGTCATCCTCAGCTACACAGGGAGTTCAAGGCCAGTGAGGCCTATAGAAGACCCTTGTCCACCATCCTATCCCCCCCCCCTCCGCCCCCACTCAACCCTCCACACAAATAAATAAGACAGGAAGCCTATGAAGGGTTTTTGATCCACTGTAGCTTGGCTGGGAAAGGATTATGAAGCTATATCTAACGTCCTGTGGTAATGTGACCTCATGATCTCATAATCACTCCCACCACTGTGATGTCATCTGTTATGACAGCCTCACCAGCACTGAGCCACTTGCCAGCACCCTGCCCTTGACTCTTCTGAGTGTGCGCTAAATAACCCTGCTTTCCTTACAAAGCTAGCCTGACTCGGGTGTTTCACCGTAGTAACGGAAAGCACACTGATATGCTCATCTTAGTGTCTACGCTATTCTCCCCTACACACGTCTTTAAACAAACAAAAATCAAGGGTTCTAGGTCTGTACCCAGCATCCAAGGTTCTCTCTCTGTGCTAGCATTCAAGGGAGGGGGTAGGGAGAGAGAAAATTAAAAGGAGAGAAAAAGTAAGATGAGCAACTGAGGCACAGAACAGCTTGCTGACTTAGTCCAGGTCTCCAAGAGATCTGCTCTGGTCTAACATGTCCTTTCCTACCTCTGGTAGGATGGAAGCTCCCCCATATTTCTTCAGAGATATAGAGTTAGGAATTCTTGAGAATCTCAGGTGATTGGGCATGACCATGGCACAATGATTCAGTTCTCTGAAGGAAAAAAAAAAACCTGTCAAGTGTCCCTGGTAAGAAGTTCTGGCGTGAGAAAGCGGCAGGTGCTGGGATGAAGGGAAGCCACACAAAGCTGCCTTGACTCCTTGACTGTTAATCTGCTGACAGGCCATCAGCAAATCTCACACATCAAGGATGTCATCATCTTCAAATCAAGATATTTGGTGAGCACACACAGCCCACAGATGGGGGTGGGGAGCAGGAGATGACGAAGACACAGTCCTTTAGAAGTGCTCTGGTCACCCACTTCAGTTGGAATTTGGGTGCCCCAAAAGGTTAACATCTTAAGATCCTTAGCTACCTGAGACAACAGAAGAGGGGTCATGGGACAGCACATGACCAGTTGTTTTCTTAAATGCTCGTTTAAAACAAAAAAATCCAAGCTGTGCCCATTTGTGGCAAGACAGGCCTGGGAGCTGAAAGGAAGTGAAAGGTTCTAGAAGGGCAGCAGGTACATCACCAAGCTAGTGAAGGGCAGCTGTGTGCTGGTGGGGGTGGGGTGGGTGGGGGCTGCAGGGAACAGCCTGTGGACAGTTGCTCCCTAACCCTTAACTAGAGAGGGATGGGAGGAAGTGAGGGTCAGTCTCTACTGGGTGCTAGCAACCCAGATCCCTCAGAGCCACTCTTGACATCCTGTGCCTCCATCTATTCGTTCTGCAGAGCGGGTTAAGGAAAGGGAGGTTTCTCTGAAATCTACTCCTAATCTTGCACTCAGGCCTACAGAGGCACAGGCTGCCCTACTGGCCTCAGCCTGTGAAAGCAGACAGCTTCCCATCCTGCCTTCCCTCTCTCCTCACCACACACGCCAAGATGCATCCGGTGAGGGGTCTAGACGTCCTTGAAGACTCTGCTAACTTGGGAGAAGCTAGAAACCCTGTAGGTCCACTTCCCCTTCAGACACCTGCTCCTCTCTGTCTTTTCTGGATGCTATCAAGTGTCCCAGACCAGTCTGGTGTGTGTCAGCCTCTTGTGTTCCCCACCATCGCCATCCACGTGAGGATTAGTCGGGAAGATCCAGACAGCTACCTGAGCACCAGCAGGACTTCATGGCCTCTCTGATGCAGGGAAATACCTCATCCTAGGTCCACAGCACCTGCCCAGGATCCCACCCCGTGTGGGGCTGGCACTGCCAGCCAGACTACAGTCCGTAGGCCACGTGACACCACTCACTCTGAAGTCACACTCTCTTCCAGGCTGGAGGTGTGTTCCGGAAGGAGGACACTCAAAGGCTTCCCATTTGAACTAGTTCTGTGGTACCACGGAAGGCCTCATGCCTACCTGTGATTGATATCTGCCCCAGGGTATCTTCTTCCTCACCCCGCTCCAAGCCTGACACTCCTCTTTGGAGTCCAGCCTGGAGGGATGCCCACCAGCCTAGAGGGATCCCACCACAATGCCAGGAACAGAGGTCGGGAGACGTCTGTGTCCTCGCTACCCCATCGCCAGCAGACTCAGCTCAGATAGGCAAGCTTATGCTTCAGAGTTCAGCTGGTTCAAGCGCCCTGGGATAGAAGGCAAGGGGCCTCCAAGATCACATAAGAAGGGAGAGCTAGGGTAGGGTTTGGGTCAGACTTCAGGAGGCTCCCTGCACAGCACAGGCTGCAGAGAAAGCTAGCATGCAAAACTGTGCATAGGTCAGGGCTACATCAGCAGCAATCTCATCCCACCAGGCTTGGGGATACACATAACCTCTGCTTCTCACAGACGCCGAACGCTCTGTAAACCTGAGGGAAACAGCTCACTAACGACACATCTAAGTGGAAGGAGCTATTCAGGGGCTTTGGGCTGTCTGCCAGAAGGGACCAAGGTGGCCAGCAGTCAATCTCACTAATGGACCATGTTCCAAAGGCCCATGAACCCTACCCCCAACCAACTAGTGCAGCATCCCTACCAGATCACCCAAATCAACTACCCCCCCCCCCCCAGCCCGTATTCCTCTCAAAGAGGTTCCGGACGTGGCTTCCCCCCACTGAAGGTCATTTTGTTTCCCAGTGACATGCTAGTGAAAAATGGTAGACTGGAAAAGGGAAGTGTGGATTCCTGTTCCCAAAGTGTTCACGACTCACAGTGGGTCTCCAGGCAGCCCCCCCCCCATTCCCTGGAGCTCCCTTTCCACACAAGCATGGAGGTAAAGGTAGACTCTCATTTTGTGACTTCAGACCTGGAGGGGTTGGCAGAACTCTCAAGCATCAGCACTGTTTCTAAGAGACCCCCGAGTCTTCATTCAGACTCACCACATATGACTATGGAACTGTGTTCGAACTCGGACTAAACCAATAGTCTCTGAGACTACAGCAGAGTCCAGGCTCCGGGGACAACATGAGGCATAAGGCCTCCTTCAAGCCACCCATTTTTCAGAGACAGAAACTGAGTGTTCCAGAGGCCTCCACTTAGGCAAAAGACAACACAGATGAGGCTTCCACCTCGAGGCTGCTTGTACCCCTGCAGGTTCCCTCCTAGGGCTGAGGTGCACCCAAATCCTTTCCACCCAGCAGGGGACGGAGGTGTCCACTGTGACGCTGGGATCTACAAAGGACTGGAAGTCAGATCCAGCTGACTACCTCGCTGGTCTGGTCTGGACCTGAAATGTCCCAAACCCAGCTCTCCAGGACAGGCAACCCCTTCCACTCAGATCCCAAGCCTCCTTTCCCAGGTACTGAGCATCAGCAGACAGAAGGTGGCCATGTGACCCCCAGAACCCACGCACACACGTCATAGCTGCACTGTGCCTGAGCCCACCAGGTCCTCCCACAGCCTTCCTGCTCTGGGCCTCTAAACCAGCTAACAGGACTGGTTTACAGAGCTAGACCTGGAAATCCCGCCCCCTGGGGATCCCCTTCTCCTCCAGCAGAAATGCTCAGAACCCAGCTTGTCTCTGTAAGCCCCTGGTTATGAGGCTCCTGGACTGAGGTTCTCAGGGAGCCACACCTTCCTACAGGTTATCAGAGGGGTCGCTGCTCTTCAATCTGGGCTTCCCACCTTGGACCAACCTGGGTTTCAGATACTCGGGGTGGGGAAGCTCCTCGGCAGCAAAGAAACCCTCAGTCTCCCCCTCCTTCGGCTCTGGCTGGCTGTCACGGTGACCTCCCCTCCCCCAAGAAGGGCGGTGAGCTGGGAGATGGGGGTGGGAGAATCCACCGGGTCCACTGATGCTCTCTGGAGGGGGGCAGGGAAGCCAGGCAGGGCGTGTCGCTTAGGCCTTTCTCTGCCCAGTGCCAAGCTCCTTGATATGAGATGCCTCTGTACCATCCCCCAAGTCACCTGCTAAGGAGAGAATCTTGACTCTCATGATCCACACCCCTGAGCCCCAAAGAGGCTAATGCATTAGCGAAGGGCAGTGGGTCTAGAACCTTCTGCCCAGTCAGAAGTAAGCCAGGGAGGCTAAGTGCTCTGTTCCCCTACCACCTGCACCCACTGTTTTCGAAAAGGGACAGGTGTCGTGTCCCCCATTCTCCAGCGGCCATCTGCTCCAGGGCTGAAGGTGTCCTTTCCCCTGGTTCCGGGCAGGGTCCACAGGGAACCCCTCGGGCGCAACCTTATGGGGTGGGGGCAACCAGCTCCCAGCCCCACCTTGTTCTCCCAATAGAGGCTCCTGTCCCCTCGCCCACAACCTCGCCGGCACCCAGACACCTGCACAGTGCTCCGCAGCCGGTGCCGCAGTGCGAGCTAGTGAGCGAGCCCGCGAACCCGGCGCCTAGAGCCACCGAGCCAGCCGCCGCCCTCGGTCTTCCCGGACGCACCTGCCCGGGGTACCCCTATCCAGATCCCACCCTCACCCTCATCCCCTGACCCCGAAGCCACCTCCATCCTTTACCCCAGGTCCTCCCAGCCCGGCCCCACCCGAGCCGGCCCCATTTCCCCATCTGCATCCCTTTCCTCCTCCGCCCGGGCGTGGAAGGGCCTTGGCGAGCCGGGGCTGGGAGGGTCCCCAGTGGGGTAACTGAATGGGCGGC